>PVKH010048007.1:0-10242 GCA_004027955.1 Chaetophractus vellerosus | reverse complement strand
ATGATGGCTGTAAGCCTACATTGTCCTTACAGCTATTTTATGAACCCAGAATAAAAAAAGAGAATTCTTATTGTATTACAGCATATGCTTACAGCACCTGCAAAAGATTGACTCTTGAAAACCTGCCAAACCCTGGACTAATCAGTGTGTCTAAGGGGTGAGGTGCTCTGATTGGTTTCACGCCTGCCCTTTTGGTAGGGAAGGGGGGACTCTGCTATTGACAGTTCTACCAGGTAGTAAATAGAATTTCCCCAAAGGAAAATCGGGATACCATTATGCAAAGAGAGGGAAAGAATACTAAGCAGAGGGGAAAAAAGACGTACACTAAAACATTCTTTTGTATTTAAAAATGGGATACTCATCCTTTGATTTGTAAAAGTTCTTTATATAATAAGAAAGAATATTAACCTGTGATCTGTACTATATAAACTGTGTATGCTTTTCCCCAGGTTGTCACTTGCCTTTTCACTTTCTTTGTGGTGTACTTTTTCCTCTTACAGTGGTTTAAGATTTTTGTGTAAGCCCTCTCAGTTCATGGAAACTGCTGATAGAGCTGCCGCTTGAGAAGGTTCTTATCCATGCCTTAGGACCACTCACCACCTCACCCTGCAAGCCTTAACAACGAAATAGACTAAAGCCTTGGTTCTCCACCTTCCTTAAAGAGATCCCAGGCATGGATCGATTTCCTCAACTGTAAATTGAGTAAAAAATAGTACCATGGTATACAGTTATGTAATAGAATGTCCTTATTTTTTGCAACTGCATGCTACAGTGTCAAAATGCCTAGGGTTTATTTTGATCTGGTTTGAAATGGTTCGTCTAAAAATTAGAGCAAGAGAAAGAGGAAGAGAGCAAATAGGGTAAAATGTTAATGTTGAATCTGAGTGTCCAGGGCTGCTGTTACACAGCACAAACTGGTCGGCTAAAACAACAGAAATTCATTGTCTCACAGCTCTGGAGGCCAGAATTCCGCTCGGCAGGGGGCAATCCTTCTTTGCCTCTTCCTTGCATCCGGTGGTTCTCAGGCAATGCTTGGGCTTCAATAGCTGCCTCCGTTGTCACATGTCACATGGCGTGTTCTCGTGTCGTTACCTGTGTCTCCTCTCCCCTTTCTTATAAGAACCGTGGTCCCATTGGATTAGAGGCCACTGTAATGCAATTTGGCTTCATTTTAACTGAGCACCTCTTTAAAGAACATATTTCCAAATAAGATCACATTCACAGGATCAGAGATTAGGACCTGAACATACCTTTTGGGGGACACAATTCAACCATAACACTAGATGGTGAGTAAATGAGTATTCGTTGTATGAGTCTCTCTACTTTTCCTTATTTTGTTAACTTTCCTAATTAAAAAAAATTAAAAGAGTGAGAAGAAGGAGCACTGGATAACTATGGGGCATGTGATTGATTTCTTTACCCTACCTATCTTCTCCCTTTATCAGCTTCACGGATGGTCTGTCCCAGTGACCAGGACAGAATTCTGGATCCAGGTGACACACTGGGGCATTTGGGGCTCTGTGGAGGGTCAGTGGACGTCTGTGAAGTCTTACTTCCGTCTAATCCTTGGAGAGCTGTGTAAGGTGGTACCTGTGCCACCTGAAGCCCTGAGCCTGTGCTTTGACTACCACAATTTCTTGCACGTGCCAGAGTCAAATTTTCTCACAGGTCCCATGCTTTGTTCAGAGTGTTTAGGTTGAATAAAAACCACCTTTGTGTTAAAAGGGGAAAACAACCTGCCCCAAAGCTTGCTATGTTGATTCTGGAAAAAGATGTGAACTCTTTGACAGGTTTAGCCCCATTCAAAGAGTCTGAATCACTGGAGCCATCTTTGAAGAATACTAGCCTAGAGAAAGCATCATAAGATATGCTGAGCCTGGAAGAAAAGTATGAGAAGTTTAAGGATAAAATAATTTCCCAAGGACAAGACTTGAATGAAGAGAGCTCTAAATGCTTAGAACAAGAACAGTTGGCGGCTGAAATAAGAAAGATCCATTCACTGGAAGATGGAGTCATAGATTCACAGGCAGGTTTTCTAACAAAGCATCACACTGAGAACCAACCCCATGTGGTTCCTCACCAGCAGGTGGACTTCCAAGTGAAAACAGAGCTTCCCTCTCCTCTCCACTGGGTCCTCACCTAAACTTACAGACTATGTTCACCTATCTCTTCCTTCAATCTGAGTCCATTGTTGCAATGGCTCCAAGGGGACAATTTCTGCAAAGAGGACCTTTTCCTTTTCCTTTTCTTCCTCCTCCTCTAGAGTTTACCCAATCCGTAAAATATAAGTGGGTTTATTCAAGATTAACTCAACCTTTATTTTATGTATGTATTTATTTATTTTTGGAGGTACTGGGGATTGAACCCTGGACTTCATACATAGGAAGCAGGCTCTCAAACCACTAAGCTATACCCACTCCTCTAACTCAACATTTAAACAAGCCAAATATTGCACTTCCTGAACTACTGAAAACCTTGGGGTCTCCTTTTATTTATTTTTAAAAGTACTTCTCTTTCATGATTGGTTTAAGAAACTACTGCTACTTAAGATTAGTACACTTTTGCTGAAATAGAAGCTTGATGGGACTATGATTTTCAATGTTTGAAAATAATATTTCTATATCAGCTCATGAATAGTATTCCCATTTTATCCTTTAGTCTAAAAACTGTATTTAAATAATTCTAATCACCACCATTATAACATCAACAATAATAAGAGTAGGTTATCCATAGTTCAAATATGAGTTGTTTTAATAATAGGAGTAAGATATGTGTAGTTCAAACAAAGACATATTTTGTTTGCCCAGAATTGTATTTACTATATAAATGTAAACGTTTATTTTTATCTAAATAAATGGTGATTGGTCTACAAGTTTTTATGTGGCCAAATCTATTGAATATTAATTTGTGTTTTTGGGCTTTTCTTCCATGCTTAGAAAATTCTTTTTTACCTCTAGATCATAAAAATCATTCTTGTAAATTATATTTCTAGGGCATTTACAGGTTTATACTTTAATTCACATTAAATTCATTTTTGTGTTACTTAAGGTAACACTAGCTACTATAACAAATAAACCCCCAAACCTCAGTGGTTCAATACATTGAAAGTTTATTTCTTGCTTGCGTCATAGTCTGATGCAGGTGATCTTAGCTGGGGAGTCTTCCACGTGGACTTGCAAAGACTCAGGCTCCTTCCATTTTGAAACTGTGTTCTCCTTTAAGTCACTGGAGGGAAGAAACTGGCAGAATTTTTATGGAGATGGCCTACATCACTGCTGCCCACATTCCACTAATAAGGATCCAATCCATGGCCACACAAAACTGCAAAGGAATCTAAGGATTTAGTTGTGGGCCTTTCTCTCAAGAGAGACAGAATAAATATTTTGGGGAACACAGAACAGTCTCTGCCACAATCTTGCCCGATTTTTCTTATAAGAGAGAAGTAGAAATCCAATTTAGTATTTCTCATGTTCTAAGAGTCGAATTCCTCTCCTTAGCACCCTAGACACATGGTGTAGGCCCAGGAGCATATTTCTAAAACCTACTTACTAGTGGAGGAGAAGAAAAGAGTTAGGAGTTAATATTCCTTGACCACAGCCTGCTGTCATTATTAATCCATATAAAGCCTTCTCATGATTTCTTTCTTTTTTAGCTCATTTATTTTATTACTTTCTTCCTTCATACCCATCCCTAATATCATTCCCCTCCACCTCCCATGAGCATCCACTCTATTATATTCAACATATGGTCTCCTATAGATGTCTGTCCACGAAAGAGATATGGTCTTATTTTGTGTATATTGGATTTTGACATATGTAACTCATATTGTGCTGTGAATCGCATTCTATTTACTTTTTACATTGGCCACTATGTGTTTGGGTCTATTTCCTGTTCGTTTCTTTTTATTTTTTTTTTTATTTTTTATTTTTTTATTTTTCCTGTTCATTTCTTTTGACTACTGTGTAGATCCTGTTGTATGCACACCCTGCATTAGGCTTCTCCATTCCCATCCTATTATACACTCAGGCGCCTTCCTCTTTCCTCCAAAAGGCTGGGACTAACCTATCTGTATATGACCCCTTTGGGATCTGCTTGAGTTTTTCTGGGGCAGGATGGTATCTTATCTTATCTTATCTTGGTTTTTAACTTTGAATTTCCATGATAACCAGTTAAGACTGAGACTTTCTTTATGTACTTCTAAAGCACTTTGCATTTCTACTTCTATGAATTTCTTTTTCATATACTTTGCCCATTTTTCCATTGTGTTTCTTGTCTTTCTGTTTTTGGCCCTTGCATATTTAGATAGTACCCCTTGTTCTTTTTGGATATCACAAACATAATCCTAGATAGTCACCTATCTTTAACTTTGACACTTTTTTCTAAGAAAACATATCCTTAATTTTGTAATAGTTGAATTCATCATTTTTATCCTTATCATTTAAAATTTGGGGGCCTTTTTAAATAAATTATTCCCTACTTCCTCTGTTATCTTTAATTAGCTTTAACTGCATAGTTTTATCTTTAACTCTAGGCCTTTGATTGTATTGACATTTTTATTTTGTTCTGTTCTTTTTTTCATATAGTATGAAGTATCAGTCCAACTTTGTTTTTCTCTATATGGTGAACTCAATTTTCCCAACACCATCTATCTAAACAAAGCAAATAAATAGTTATTTTAAAAATTGAGAGGCTAACTCTAACGCATGCCAGTTTCCCACATATACAAGGCCTCTATGCCCTTCCAGTGGTCCATTTGTCTGTTCCTTGTTCAGTACCAAACTGTCCTCCAGGGCCAGATCTGGGGAAAGGAGCCAGCAGCCTATGTTATTGCATCAGCTTCTCTGAACTGCAAAATCTCTAACCTGGGTCTTTAGGTAATGATATCATTTCAATAGTAGAGATAGGGTCAGGGCAGGCAGGTTCTAGCCATGTGGTTTGCAGGCTGTGCAGTGAGGGCAGCTTCTGAGGAAGAAAAGTGGTTGTCCTTGTTGAGTCATAATGGTGACAACCAGGATGAGGAGTGGCTTGTGCACATGGCACAGCAGTGATTCCTGATACTGGAAAGAGGTCAACCAACACGTATAAAATTCCTTCATCCCACTTCTTCACTGGGTTTTGGAGAGGAGGACAATGGTCAGTCAAACATGAAAGTCTAAAAGTAAAATCTGCAATGCTTTACACCAAAATGACAATGAGAGATCTCACTATTACATGAGCGAATATGAGGTAATTCATCTTTCATTCCCCTACCTTATCAACTCTTCTTCTATATATCTCTTGGAAAGATGGGTTCCAAAGTGACATGAAAACTGAGAAGGAAATACTCAGGAAACACATGAATAATATGCCATCAAGAACATGGCATTGTCCGTGGGACAGCGTCCACTCATGGCTATGGATAGAATCTGGAACTCGGAGTGATGGGTAAGACTGGGCTAGAAAGTTTAGGTTAGGCTTCCACCCTCATGCTTCTGGAAAGTTCTAGAAAAGTTCCTATCTAAGGATTTGAAAAAGGAGGGGCACATTGAAGTCTAACAAGTACATTGTGTATATTCTCTCTCAGCATCTCACCTTGCTCTTAATAAAAATGAAATCTCACCCCAGTTGTTAGACAGGTAAGGATAAGAAGCCAGACAGGAGAAATGGAAGCAGAGAGGTAAGTGACATGTCCAGAGCCAAATATAAAGGCAGGGCATTGAATTCCTAAGTTCTTTTTCACTCTGGTATTATTTTCTTTAAGGTCAGAAGCCTCATGTCTTCTGTCTTTCATGTCTCCCTTTTCCAAAACATAAAGTCAGCTTGGGAGAAAATGCACTCAGTAAAGAGTTCCCACATTGCTCCCCACTTGAGCACATACTTTTAAAGATTTTTTTTTAACCTCCTCAGGTGAGGAGAGAAATGGTTTAAGGCCAGTAACAGTTGCTGACATTCAAGTGCTGTTTTTTGCAGAGACTTACATTTAGCATCTTTCAATTCAGGGCCGTAAAACTCCTTCCGGGAGAAATCCCGTTGGGGTCAGGGTCTGTGGAAGTTTTGGCCTGTCAAAAGAGGATGCTGGGGGAAAATGACACAGAAGCACATGTGGGTCAGCAATCTGGGGCTTTACAGACGTGTGTGTCGCCAGCATCTGATACTATTTTTGGGAATTTCATCCTTCTAACTGTTGTTTTGCATATATAGCCATCTCTGTGCCTGTGCACAATCCTCTGTAATGAATTAAAATCTAAAATGGACTCTATTTTCTTTGGGGCTTACTACTATTCTGATGCTGTTGCTTGAAAAAATGTTATGCATGTTCATTTTCAATAATTCTCTTAAAAGAAAGGTCAAAGAAGCTTTCCTAAGCAGTTCCTTGAGAGAAGACTTGGGGACTGATTTATCTTTCTCGGATGGTGCCAGGAGCATAGAAGCTGTTGTCAAGTTTGTGGAGTGGATGGCTGTCCCCATTCCAGAATATCTGTTACAGGAAGAGGGGCCCACATCTGTCTAAAATAGTTTGGATGCCATTCAACAGGAAAGCAGATTGACTCAAGGTACAGACCTCTACCCTTTTATTTTTTTCCTGCAGCAGCCAGTACCTCCCTCTAATTCTGAGAAATGGCATCTTATAGTGGAAAGAACTTGAACTTTTGAGTCAGAAAATTGGAGTTTCCATTCTGAAATCAGCACCCATTTTTTTGTGGGGAGCTTAAGAGAATTACTTAATTTTTCAGAATGACCTTTTTTTTTTCACCATAAAATAGAGTTGCTGGGAGAATGAAGTGACAGGGTGTACAGTGTGTAGAAGATGGTAGGGCCTTCATAAATTATATTTTCTCCCTATTCTCCAGCCCAAACTCAAAAAAAATGTTAAATGACAATGCCAGAGCTAGAGGTCAATGCGAGTGGTGGATTAAACAAAACCAGCTGATATAATGTATACATTAATTCCTTTACTCATTCACTTGCTCATTCGGTATGCATTAATTGAGCGTTGTCTCGGTATTGTGCTGAGAGATGGGAATCAGAGCTGAGTAAGACATGGCCTCGGATGCCCCATCCCCAATCCTGGAGAAATCAAGGGACCGGCGTCTCAGCAGGGTAGTAAGTTAAGCCCACAGGCCTAAGTGCTGAGCACACGCAAAGTTCAAACTACGGCTACGGCGCCAAGGCCAGTCACGCTGGTCAGCAACCTCAGAGCCAGCTCTGGACTCCAGGCCCCTCAGGCTCCTGGTGACCATGTAGGATCACCGTTTTGCTAACCAATACAAATAGGGTTCCTAAGATGCAAGGCACTTAATACTGCCCTGGCTCATTGAGTGGATTGTGGAAATGGCTGAGACTTGTTTCTCTTTTGCATTTCTCTTTTCAAAGCCTTTTGAAGGGCAGATGGGATGACCTCAGATTAAAGCTAGAGGAGGCCTGCTGGCTTTACATCAGATATACTTGTCTTCTTTGGCAGGCTGGTATTTGGTGGAGGAAGGAATGTCGGGGTATGTGCTTTTGTCTGTGACATGGCAAATGTTTCCTTTTAAGTGAGTTCATCGAAGAAATGAGAGTGTGCCCTTTTACTCTGGATATTGCAATTTATACCATTTTTAAGCTGCCTGTTTTTAGAGTCATAATGTTTGCTTTGGGCCAATTAAAATGTAAGTTGAAGTAAACAGTCTCATGAATTGTTTTTAAAGTAAATGTTGTCAGGATAAGGATAGCAGCAGATATTGAATGCTTACTTATCTACTCACTGCTTTGCTTTGTTATTTCCCATGATCTTCAATACAATCATATGTTGCAGGTATGACAATATTCATTTTGCATTTGCCCAAGGTCACACAGCCAGCAAATGGCAAACCCAGATCTGTATGACTCTGAAGCTCACGACCCACATAATTCTTTTTCCTATGGCACCAGTGCTGAGTAATATGAATAGACTATGTATGTAATCCATGTGATATAAGTTGTAATATGAGTAGATACAAAGTGCCACAAGAATCCAACCTAGGAACAAATCATTCTCCTGGAGAGGCTACAAAATTTTTTATATATCAACCATTCCATTTTTAGAGGCAGGAAAGTGAAACTCAGAGAGGTTGTAACTTGCCCAAGGTGGCAAAGAGGCAAAGACAGAACCAAATGTTTCAGCAGTGCCTTCCATACTCACAGGAACATGCCATCTCATCATGTCCCAAAGTGTTGGGGGCCCATAGCAACTAAAAAGAATTTATAAGGTTTGGTCATTTGGAGGTGCATGTACCCCACAAAAACATGTTCTTAAATCTAATCCATTGCTTCAGTTAAGGTGTGGCCCACCTCAGTCGGGATAGGTCCTAATCCTATCACTTGAGTCCTTTATAAGCAGAATGAAATTCAGACAGAGAGAGGGAGAAAGCCACAGAGGGAGCAGACCAAAGCTGAACATCAATGGAACCAGGAAGAGAAGGGAGAGACCAGGAGACGCCACCGTGTACCTTGCCACATGACAAGTTAAACACCAAAGATCTCCAGCAGCTAGCCTCAGAATGCCACAGTCTTTGGGGAGAAAGCGTTGCCTTGATGATGCCTTGATTTGGACTTTTTGCTAACTTCAAAACCACGAGTGAATAAATTCCCAATGCTTAACCCAACCCGTTTCATGGTATTTACTTGAGCAGCCTAGGAAATTAAAATATAGGGTAACTAGAAAGTAAAAAGACCAAAGCTCAGCAGTACTGGAAGGAAATCAGTCCCCAAGATATTTGTTTTACTGAAAACTAATTGTTCCCAAATAGCATACCTGTGCCTCGGATCAAATGTCAAGTGAGAAGCAGAATGTGGCTGTGACTGAGTGATGCTCAAATAAGGGTTCATCTGTTTCCAACAAAGACCAGGAAAAGAAAGAATAAGGAACAGGGGGAATGGCAGAGTGGAAGGGATGGTAAGAGTTGGTAGACTAGATGTTATATGTGAATATAGATGCTTTCCACACCATCTGATGTGCCTGGGTGTTCCAGTTATTTATTGCTGCATAATGAACTACTCTAAAATTTAGTGACATAAAAACCAACCGTTTTATTATGATCATAGATTCTGTGGGTCAGCAATTTAGACAAAGCATAGCAAAGATAGCTCATCTCTGTTTCACAATGTATAAGGTCTCTGCTGAGATAACTAAAAAGGTTCATGGCTGACTGGAACTCTCATTTTCCAGTGCCCTCTAGCTTCCTTATAGCATAGCAATCTCATGGTAGCAGAACTTCTTATATGACAACTCAGGGACCCAAAAGGCCAAGGCAGAAGCAGTCAGTCCTTTGAAAGCTAGTCTCAGATCATATTCACCATCCCTGATTGATCACAATTGTCATGAGTCAATCCAAATTCAAGGAGAGGGAAAACAGACCCCAGCTTTCAATGGTAAGAGTGCCAAAAAATTGGGGGCTCTCTCTAATTCACTATATTATGTCAAGAGCAGGGAACTTGTAGACTACCTCCTCTGTCCCATTCCTTCTTCTGGTGAAAACCCAGGTTTGGCCAATCCCACAAGAAGAAATAATAAGAACATCAAGCCTTCATAAACCAAGAAATTCAGGAAAATGGGGATTGACTGCTAATGGGAATGGGGTTTCTTTCTGGGGTGATAAAAAAAAATATTCAGGAAAACCTGAGGTAATGAAGAGGTGGAAAGGGAATTAAGACAAATTGTGTCTTTGAGAGAAAGGACTGGTTTGAAAGTCAAGACAACAACTAACTTATCATGTGATTTGGGGACAGATCTACTCAAAGCCAGAGTTTCTATGTTTGTGAAACAGGGACAAACCTCCCTATCTGATCTCATTAAAGTGATCATGAAGGTTAGATAAGGTGGTGTTTTAGGTTGGGCCCCCTGAAGTAAACCCTGAAATTAGAATTTGTGTGAAAATTATTGCTTAGGATGTGTCATCAGGACAAACATTAGAGGATGGGGAGGAGAAAGAGGCCAAGCAAGGGTCATAGATCAAACCATCTCATGGAGAGCAACTTTAGCTCAATCCTATAGGGCAGGGGTCCTTAACCGTTTTTGTTCCATGGACCCCTTTACCAGTCAGGTGAAAACCATGGACCCCTTACTAAGTCCACACTATACCGTGTATTATTTAATAAATATATCATGCCCGTACCAACACGTCCCCAGAAGAATAATGTTTTTCTGAATGTCAATTCAAGCTCACTGATGCCTTGTTAAGAACCCCTGCTAGAGGTATTTTTTTAAAGATTTATTTATTTATTTATTTATTTAATCCATTTTAA
>PVKH010048006.1:0-10241 GCA_004027955.1 Chaetophractus vellerosus | reverse complement strand
AAAGCCATAGTCTCTCAAAAAAAAAAAAAAAAGAAGAAAAGAAAAGAAAAAAGCTTGTGGAATTGAACTGAACCCCCTCTTTATCTCCTTAGCTGAAGGCCATATGATCACTCCTAGTCCGTAGCCCTCTCCGATTGCATCCCAGACCATCAGAGACAACACGCACAGAAGACTTGGGGACTAAAGGTTGGAACCATGCAGGAACCAGAACAGTGGTTCTCCAAATGTGATCCCTGAACCCGCAGCATCAGCATCCTCTGGGGACTTGTTAGAAATGCAAAATCCTAGGTCCCACCGTCGACCTACTGAGTCAGAAACTCTTGGGAGTGGGGCCCAGAAATCTATGTGGTTTTTTTTTTTTTCCCCAACAATCCCTTCAGGTGTTTCTGAGCTAGAGAATGATCAGGTAGTGAGTGAAGCTTAGTGCTGGGAAGGATTTCTTGGAGCTAGCCAGAGGGAAGAAACTGTAACTTTAGGGTATCAGTCTTGTTCAGTAGTAGAGCTGAGCAAGGCTAACCTTGGGGAATGTGGTTCTATTAAAGAAAGCTTGAAATCTGAGATGCTTTGACAAGAAAGGTTCAGTTTTATAGACAGTTTCTATCTGTTGAATAAAAAGCAAAAGGGAAAAATAGCAAAAAAAAAAAAAGAGAAGTGAATGAAAAGGAACTTGGAGAAATGGAAGAGTCAGGGGACAGTCAAGCAGGCATACTATGCAGAGACAAGAAGTGATTTTTTCTTCTTCTATTTTATCCTTTTCATGCCTAACAATGTTGTGGTCCTTGTCCCAAATCATAAATCAGGCTTTGTACTAGGGGAGTGGGTGTGAGGGTGGGGGAAGCCTGCCTTCCTTGCTAAAGATTGTATTACAAAGCTCACTCCTTTCTTTGAGGATCTGTCTGCCTAGAAAGACAATAACAAATGTTGGCAAGAATATGGAGAAGCAGAAACCTTCATATATTGCTGGTGGGAAAACAGTGTGGTGCAGCCACTTTGAAAAACAGTTTGGCAGCTTCTCAAAAAGTTAAACATAAAACTACCATATGACCCAGCAAATCCCCTTCTACATACCTACTGGAGAGGATGAAAATGTATGTTCATACAAAGCTTGCATGTGAATGTTCATAGTAGCATTATTCATAATAGCCAAAACGCTGGAAACAACCTAAATGTCCATGAGCTGGTGACTGGATAGACAAAATGTGGTAGAGCCATAACAATGGAATGGTATTCAACAAAAAGAAGGAGCAAACTGGTGACATATGCTAGGTTATGGACAATTCTCAAAATCATTATGCTAAATGGAAGAAGCTGGACATAAGATATATTTATATGAATTGTCTGGAAAAGACAAGTTTGTAGAAACAGAAGGTCTATTAGAGGTTGCCTGGGGTTGGGTGTGGAAACACAAATTAACTGTAAATGGGCATGAGGGATCTTATTGGGAGGATGAAAATGTATTAAAACTGATTTATGATGGTGGTTGAACCATTCCGAAGTCACCAAAAATCGTTGAATTGTACACTTGAAATGGGTGATATGTGAAATGTACCTTAATAAAGCAAGAAAACACAAAACACAAAAACAAAAACACAAAAACAAAAACTCAAATCCTGCCAACTCTAGGTAATCTTGCTCAATTCACTTGGCTTTCTAGAATAATCTTTTGTTTCTATCTAGAATCCTCTCAGTTCCTGTGAACCCATTTTGCATGATATAATTTGCATTTGCTGATTTGATGCTCTCTGTGAACATCTGTATGAACGAGTGAAAAAGTTTGGGGTAGTCTCCTCACCTATCTCATTTATTCTTTTATTTAACAATTAAATACCTTTGGGTGTCAATTTTGTGCCAGATAGTGTTCTAGATGATTCAGCAGTAAACAAGTCAAAATTCCTGCCATTTTGGTGCTTACATTCCAAAGAGGTAATTAACAATATATAAGTGACTATATGATATAATGTCAGGATGTAATAAGTGCTATGAAGAAAAATAAAGTAGGATAAAAAGATGTACATATTGTTGGAAATATATGTTATGTTTATTTCTTTGTTTTATTTTTCCATGCAATCCTTACTTTAAAATGACATCTGAAATTTCAATAAAATCAACATTACTTGATTCTTTTCCGTTAAGTTTTTAAAAAATACTAAAAATTTACAAGCAGCTTAAGTGATAATACACTAAACCTATCTTTGGTAAGTTATTTAGATTTACCACTTTCTGCTCTTGATCAATAAGGAGTCTGTGGATGGTGGGTGTCTCCTGCAGGCATATGATCCTGGGGGCTGGAAGTCCCCAACTTTCAGAAGCTCCTGTGTTAGTGGGGACAGCCAAGTCTAGTCCTAACTTGTTATGAAGTGAACCCCTATTATGCCCAAGGTCATAGGCTGATGACAATGTGATGAGCTAAACAACATGTGGATACATATGGGGTAAGTGCTTCTCTCCAGAAAGAGAAAAACGAAATTGAGCCAAGACAAAATAACCCACTAATCATCTCTTTGTTTTCACAAAAACCCTTGTCGGTAAATTTTGTTTTCTTTCAAAGTGTTAGTTCATATTAATGAGAAAGGGAGACAACGTTTGGATTAATGGAGTTGGACTTTCAATGATTTAGTGTGATTTTCAGTAAGTGCCACAGTGGCCCTTTACTGCCTTCTGGGTGTCATGCTGGTGCCATCCACCGGAGTTTACTTAGCTGGATGTTTTGCCTTGGCACTCAGGATTTTCCACGTAAATGCCATTTCCTGCTGTATTCCCTCAGCGGTCAGGGAGTCCTTGGGGCGTCCTCAAGATTGCAGAACCACTTTGTGTGCAGGTGGGGGAGGAGTTGGGGGGAAGCCAGCATTCTAGGTCAAAGCCCTAGGGGCTGTGTAGATGACACTGCGGTTAGGAGGAGTTTAAAAGTGCAGTTCATAGGGAATGCAAGAACAGCCCAAGACAGGGCTTCACAGTGAGAAGCAGACAGATGACTCTGGAACGAGATGGAATGTCATTACAAGTGATGCTGTCAGGGAGTCAGAGTTTTAAGGGCAAACTGGAGGCAGATGAGAATCAACTGCTAAGTAAAAACATAAACATCTTGGGCAAGCTTTCTAAGTTGGAAACAGACAAACTAGAGAGGTTTTCTTTTCTTAGAACGTTTTAGGCATCTTTTCATCTATTAATGTTTGTCGACTTTCCCCCTTTTCCGTGGAAAATACATGGAAAAGTGTATGCTTACAGAAGCAACAGATTAGAAGGGTGCAAACGTGTGTAGCACAGTGGCTCTCAAAGTGTGCTCCTGGGACCAGCCCAGCAGCAGCAGCGGAATCTCTTAAGGATGCACATTGCCAGGCCCCATCCCTGGCCTATTGAAGCAACAACTTTGGGAGTGGGACATTGATTTGTACTGACAAAAGCCCCCCCGGTGAATCCAATGCATATTGGTGATTGGGAACCACTACTACAGTAACGTGAACTCTAGGCTGCATTACCTAGGCCGTGTTCTGGTTTGCTGGGCTGCCGAAAGCAGAGCCAGAAAACACACTGGCTTTCACTATGGGAATTGGTTAGCTTACAGTTTTGAAGCCCTGAAAAAGTTCAAATCAAGGCACCATAAAGATAATGCTTTCTTTCTGAAGACTGGCTGCCAGCAATCCTGGACTCTGCTGTCACAAGGCAAGGCACCCAGCGGTGTCTGCTGGTCTCTCCCTTCTCTTCTGGGTTTCTCTTCTGTTGCTTCCAGCTTCTTGCTTCTGTGGCTTTCTCTTTCTCTGTCTGAATTTCATTCTCTTTCAAAGGACTCCAGTAAGAGGATTAAGGCCCACCCTGAATGAGGTGGGTCACATCTTAAGTTAAGATACTACTTACTAGGGAGCAGATGTGGCTCAAGTAGTTAAGCTCCTGCCTCTCACATGGGAGATCCTGGGTTGGGTTCCTGGTGCCTCCTGAAAAAAACAAAAACAAAAACAAAACAAACAACGAGCAAAACAAATGGAAAAAAAAACACACACACACAACTCCAGGAAGCTGATGTAGCTCAGTGGTTAGTGCTGGCTTCCCACATATGAGGTCCTGGGTTCAATCCCCAACCCCCAGTACCTCAAAAAAAATGCTACTCACTAAGAGATTCTACTTAAAATGGGTCTGGGAATAGATTAACTTTAAGAGCATACTTTTCTGGGGGTGCACACAACTTCAAACCATCACAGGCCATTCACATGCATTTTTTGGGGGAGATTTCCCATCTGTAGAATGGTGATGGTACCAAATTCATAGGCTTGTAATGAAAACTAAATGTGTAAGATCCTTAGAACTATGCCTGGCCACTGTAGGAACTATGTGCTTTAATAATTAATAACAATAATAACAATACTCTTTACTGGTCTGTTTTGGTCAGCCACAGATGTGCCTTTTGAAATACACCAAAGGTTGGTCGGTCCTTATAAAGGGTATTTATTTGGGGTAGAAGCTTACAGTTACCAGGCCACAAAGCATAAATTTCTTCCCATACCAAAGTCCACGTGTTGAGCAAGATGGCTGCCAACGTCTTCCGGATTCCTTTGTTCCCGGGGCTGCGTTTCTCTCCGGGCTTAGCTTCTGTTTTCTCCACGAGTTCAGCTGCAGACCATGAGGCTTTCTATGCTTTGCGTCTCTCCACAAGGCCAGCTGTAGACTATCGGGCGAACGGCTCACTCCAGCATCAGAACTGCTTCTCAAATCTCCTTCTCCAAATCTCCGCTTCTCTCAATCTGCCTTTCTCAATCTGCTTGCTCTGCTGCCTGTCTAGCCTTTTATACTTGAGACCACGCCCACCGAGGGGTGGGGCTCAACATCTCACTGACGTGGCAGTTAACGCTGTACTCATAACTTAATCATGCCCAGATGAACAGATTAGTTTACAAACATAATCTAATCTATATTTTTGGAATTCATAATTAAATCAAACTCAAACCATTACATGGTCTTATTTGCATAATTTTCATAGAATCGGTTTCACAATTCATAGCATGGCTTGAGTTCACCAGAGGCTCTTTTCTCCTAATATCTTAGTGTTATTTTCTATTGCTCAGCGTTTCCCAGCCTGTGTTCCATGGATCACTTGCATCAAGATCATCTGAGATGCTTATTAAAATTCAGAGTCTCAAGTCCCACATGGACACACAGAGCTCAGAATTCTCAGTGATATTTATGCATCCTGAAATTTTGAAACCGCTACTCTTGGATTTAACGACTATAATCCCATTTTGAAAATGAGCACGTGAAGCACAGGGATAGACTGTGTTTAGGGAATCCTAGCATCTCAGTAAGGCCACATGTAAGACCTGGATGTGTTTTGATTTTGTGTTACATTCATAGACTATGCTGGTGCTGTATCATTATTGCTTTATGAGGAATTTGATTGGTTATGCCACTTGGTTTACTGACATCTAGCATTATTTAATCTAAAAATAATATTCATCTTGTCTATCCAGAGGTGTCAACAATCATAGTTCCTGGGAAACATACCTAGACCATCACTCAGCTGCAATGATACCAGTTGTGGATTAACTAATACAACACTCTTATTTTACAGATGAAGCAAAGGGGCTCACATAGGTTAAGGGCATTGTCAAAATTACTTGACTAGATAATTTCAGAGCCAAGAATAGAACTTGGGTCTCCCAACTGCCAAATGAGTGTCCTTTTCACCACAGCCCACAGTCCTAATTCTTGCTGATTTAAATGACTGAAATTAGCACTTAAATCTTTAGATAACTCTATCTACACTGCTCACAAAAAAATCTGGTCTCAGCAGCTTTTGATTTCCTTTAATTACTTTTACTTAAAGATATGACTAATCACATCTTCCTTTCTGTAATATTGATAAATCAATCATAATGCTGACTGATCATGTACAACTCCATTACCTATTGCTTTTTCACCAGTGCAAATTTGACTGTTCTAAAGCAATTAGATTGACTTTTCAGACTGTGATAAAAAAGCCTTGGACCTTTCACACACAGTACCCAACAGGCTTTGTATCCATTGTTCTACCCAATATACATGTACATTTAGATAATTTGGTTCTTTTGATGCTAAAAAAGGATATTTTTCTAAAGCTACAAACTACATTTATATAATTGAGGAGGCATTCATTCCAGGCTCACTCCTTATCTTGGTTATTGTGGTAGATTGCATTATACACCCTTAAAAGACACATGTTCCCAATCTTAATCCATTCCTGTGCATTCCTTTTAAATAAGACCTTTTGAGGAAATTACTTTTAGTTAAGAGGAGCCAAACTGAATGAGTTTGGACCTTAGTCCTGTTACTGGAGGTTTTATGAGAAAGCCAACAGGGAGGAGTAGAAGCTGGAAGTCAACACAACCTGGAAGAGAAAAGAGCAGACTCTGCCATGTGCCTTCCCAAGTGATGAAAAACCCAAAAAGCCTCAGCCTTCCAGGGAAAAACATTGTCTTGTGGACACTTTGATTCTGGACTTCTTGTCTCAAAACCGTGAACCAGTAATTTTCCATTGTTTAAACCAATTCATTTTGTACTATTTATCTTAGCAGTCCAAAAACTAAGACAGTTATCTTATAAAATGATTTTCCTTCTGTTTCAATGATTTGTGCTGTTAGTGTAAAATACACACTGGTTTTGGAAGATGGTATAAAAATGCAAACTATCTCAGCAATTAGTATATTGTTTACTTATTTACATAATAATGTTTTGGATATATTGAACTCGATAAAATACATTATTAAAATCCATTTCAATTTTTTTGTATTTACTTTTTAAATGTGTAACTGTAGCATTTAAAATGACAGCTGTGGTTCACATATTTCTATTGGACAGTACTGTTCTAGACACATTGTGTCCTGGGGCCACCCCAGTGTTTTGGCAAGGTAGGCTGACGGTGATCCCCTGAAAGAAGAGCTAAAATTGCAAGAACCTATGATAACTTGCTCCTTCATTGTTATATGTGCACTAGAGGAGGGCTGGAGAGAGGCTCAGGTGCCACCCCAGTACCTCCTCAGTGTCAAACCCTGAGGCCCAGATACTGTACAGTTTGTGTCCCAAGACCCAGAAACTTCAACTGTCTTGCTAGTGGTAACATGATTTTTAAAACAACGCTGGGACCAGAACCAAGGTTTTTAAGTTATGCTGAGCCATTGAATTACTTATAGAAAGAGCTGCTAATAAAACTATATCTTCCCTTTTGTTAGATACTACAAAATTTTAAAGATTTATTGTTATATAGTTTTTCTAAAATATCAATTAATGAAGAAATTATGTGTCAGTCTTTAGATGGTTAAAAAGATGCAAAATCCTATTGTATCCTCTGATAAAATGAAGCAAACAGAAACTCCTTCTGTTATGGCCACATATGTCAGAGTAGAGCATTAAACTGGGATGACCTTTATTTAGCATAGAAGCCTACAGTGCAAAGCAAAATTTAAACAAAAAGTCGGATATGAACATGAGCTCTACTTGTAAGTAAATACAAATCTAATATCCACTCTTTGCATAGCTGTAAAAATTCAGTTGGAGACTATGCACTGCAGTTTGGAAAACCAGTTGCTATGTCTTGTTCCAGTAGACCTCACCACTGACACATCAGGCAGACTTCTCTTGGAGGTGGATTTTTATATAATTAACTTCATCAGCACCATCTTCTGGTTCATTAAAAAAAAATACTTAGTGAGGACCTACTACGGGCCAGCTATTGTAGTTTTAGGTACTCAAAATACATCAGTGACCAATACAAAGATGTTTGCCCTTTTAGAGTTTATGTTCTAATATATTCCCAGTAGTGAAAATGAAATGGAATGGTAAAGTAAATCTAAGCAGAGCTATCTTAGAATGCCCTGCATGGTATTTATGTTAGTTGAGAATTGAAGTGAATTTGTGAATTTCTATTTGTGTCTTCCTGGTGAATTTGAAGATGGAAGTTGTTGGATTGGAGTCATGTCTCCCTCCGAGGCTCGTTCAAGTCCTAAACCCCGGGACCTGTGCTTGTGGACTCATTTTTATGTAGCCAAACTGAACTGAGGTTGGCTCATCATTTCAAACAGGGGACATTGGGCAGGGAAGCAGGAGCCGGAGGAGGAAACTGAAAAAGAGAGATTGCCAGGAAACCATCACCAGAAGCTTGCAGACTCTGGGAGAAAACATTAGGCCTGCTGATTTTGGACTTCTAGCCTCCAATCTGTGAGGGGATAAATTCCTGGTGTCTGTGGTATTTGTCATAGCACCCCGGCAAACTTAGACACAGGTGCATCTAGAAAGTGGAGGTGCGGGAAGGTCTACACATCTGGTACCAATCAAAATGTCAGAAGACACTCTTAAAATTCTTTAATGAGCGTCAAATAAAATAATTAGACCGTTTGTTAAGAGATTTCCCAATAGGTTAAATGTCTTGGCATGCTTATTCTTTCTTTCACAGTTTACCCATTAGTTCCAGGGACCCTAAAGAGACTCACTCCCCTTCTCGCTCAACACAGACCCACTCGCTCTCACTCTTCCACAGTCCGTGAGTCCTACCCCCGGGCATCTTTCCCGGGCGCCCCTCCATCCTGGCCTCCTTTCAAAATCAGAGGTTCCTCAAATATGGCACCCCCCCCCCCCCCCAAAGCTCAGCCGGTAGATGTCTCCATTACTCCCTTATAGTTAAGATCCGCCCAGGAAATAGGTTTTAATCATTTCTTCAACGGACGACAAGGAGGAGGACTTGATAATTTGCCTAAAATGAGCAGATGCCGGGAGGACACGTCTCCATCCTACGTCCCTCCCCTCGATTTTAAGTCAGAATGAAAACTCCCTTGTCCCTCTTTTCCAGGCGAAAGAAAAGACTGATTTAACTAAGAATGCGAGACGCCAACATCCTTCTCCTCCGCACGTCCAAGTTTTCTTCGCTCAGAGCCACAAACGCTCAGCTTCTCGGCTCGCTCCCGCCCACCCGCCTCCACCCCCTCGGGTTTCCGAGTCATCGGGAACAGGAGTGGGTGCGAGCGCTCGGCGCCTCCCGCGCCTCCGCCGCCTCCCGCGCGCCGCCTCGGGTTCAGCACTGGACAGCTCCCGCCCCAGCCCCGCAAATGGCAGGCGGCTGATTGACAGAGGAGCCGACCAAACAGCGAAGAAGACGCCTGGAAGCCGCCCCGCCAGGGTTTGGTTGCGGCCAAGCTGCCTCTTTAAACCGGCTTCCCTCCCGAGAGCCGGCAGCAGCCGAGTGCGGTTTGCGGGCAAGCCCAGAGGCTCCAGTTAACCAGCTGCCTGGCCCTGTCGCCTCCGGAGAGACGAACCTCCAAAAAGCAGCCTCGCTGCTTGGGACTTCCCCGCGCGCTCGCCGAGCAGGGCTGTGCGCGCCCCGCGCCCTGGGGCCAGGGCAGCGAGGAGGAGCCGGGGCTGGGAGACGGGAACGACCTGTCCCCGGCCAGACGATGGAGCAGCGTCCTCGGCGGCCGCGGCGGCAGCAGCAGCCACAGCAGCCCTTGAGCGCACCTCAATGAAAGCGGCGGAGCCGGAGGACCCGAGCAGGCCAACTCCAGCGGCCCGAGCTGCGAGGTGCGTAATCCCGAGCCGACCCACGGTGCAGCGGTGCAGCCAGCATTGCCACAGGTGATTCCATCTTCTGCGACGGCAGCGTAGCCATCCGGGCCAATTTCGGAACATCTTATTTTAAAGTCCTTTTGGCTTTTCTGGGTGCCATCTCGGCGAAGGGGGAAGACACCTAATGAGAGTCTTCCCGTTGATAAATTGATGACCAACATTTAAAGAGAGCCCTCCGGTTCCCTCCTCTCCGCGCGACGCAGCCGGGAGCCATGGCTTGCCCCCTACTCCTCTGCCTCCTGCTCGCTCCTCTGGGGTCGCGAGCTGTGGGCCCCAGCCGAGGCCCCCCGGGACGGCCGGACGCCCCTCGGGAGAGGAGCCTGAGTGGGAGGCAGCCTGCCCAGCCGCTGGCTCGCGCTTCTGCCTCGGACCCCTCGGCTCCCTGGAGCCGCTCCGCCGACGGCAGCATGTTGGCGCAGAAACTCTCCCAGGAGGTGCCCACCGACGTGGCTTCTTACCTCTACACCGGGGACTCCCACCAGCTGCAGCGAGCCAACTGCTCCGGCCGCTACGAGTTGGCGGGCCTGCCGGGGGAGCCGCCCGCCCTGGCCAGCTCCCACCCCGCCTTGCACGGGGCGCTGGACACGCTGACACACGCCGCCAACTTCCTCAACATGATGCTGCAGAGCAATAAGTCGCGGGAGCAGAACTTGCAGGACGACCTG
>PVKH010048005.1:0-10240 GCA_004027955.1 Chaetophractus vellerosus | reverse complement strand
CCTTATAATTCTGAGGCTTGGAAAACGTCCAAATTAAGGCATCATCAGGAATGTGGTCTCATAAAAGGTTGGCTGCTGGATCCTGGACTCTTGCCCCATGGCGAAGCAAAATGGTGGGTCTGCCAGTCTCTCTGCCTTCTCCTCCAGGTTGACCTTCTTTCTCAGCTTTGAGCTTCAACATGGGCCTAGCCACTTGGGAGCTTCTTTGCTTCAGCTCCTCTGCTGATTCCAGCCTCCAGCCTCTCTCTTGGGATCTCAGAATTTCTCTTAATTTCTACAGCTATAAGCAATCCTGAAGTCCTTTTTCATATGGCAGGGAAAAATGGTGGCAGGCTTTCTCCATGTGTATTCCTGCTTTTATTTCTCAGCTTAAACAAGACCCCAGCAAGAAAAAGGAGACTTAACCTGGGTCAAGCCTCACTGACTTAGTCCAATAAAAGGCCCTAAAGTGATCTAATCAAGTGGTCTAATCAAAAGATCCCTTAACTAAATCTAATACAATCAAAGGGCTCAGCACCCACAGGAATGGATTAATTCAAAAAACACGATCTTTTCAGGGATTCACAAAAGTTCAAACTGTCACAGTAGTAGAATAATTAAAAAAAAAAAAAGTCCATGGGATTTTTTTTTTCTTTCACTCTTAATGTAGTGTATTACATTGATTGCTTTTTTTATGTCAAAACATCCTTGCATATCAGGGATGAAAGCCACTTGATCATGGTGTATAATTCATTTGATGTGTTGTTAAATACAATTAGCACTTATTTTGTTGAGGATTTTAGCATCCAGGGTCATTAGAGAAATTGGTCTGTAGATTTCTTTTTTTGTGGTGTCTTTATGTGGCTTTGGTATTAGGGTGATGTTAGCATGGTAGGATGAGTTAGGCAATGATCCCACCACTTCTATTTTTTGGGAAGAGTTTAAGCAGATAGATGTTAGTTCTTTCCAGAATGATTGACAGAACTTGCCTGTGAAGCCATCTGGTCCTGGGCTCTTTTTAGTTGGGAGGTTTTTGATGACTAATTTAATCATGTTACTTGTGATTGGTCTGTTGAGGTCATCAGTTTCTTCTTTCATCAATGTACTTTGTTTGTGTGTTTCTAGAAATTTGTCCATTTCATCTAAATTATCAATCTTGTTACCATACAATTTTTCAAGGTATCCTCTTATGATACCCTATTTCTGTGGCATCAGTGGTGATAGCTCCTCCCTCATTTTTTATTTTACATATTTGCACCTTCTCTCTCTTTTTTTCTTTGTTAATCTAGCTTGGGTTTTGTAAATATTATGTTTTCTCAAAGAACCAGCTTCTGATTTTGTTAAAATTTCCTAATTTTTTTTTATTACTCTCAATTTTATTTAGCTCTGGTCTAATCTTTGTTATTTCCTTCCTTTTGCTTGCTTTGGGATTAGTTTGTTTTTCTTTTCCTAGTTCCTCCAGGTGTGCAAATAGGACTTTGATTTTACCTCTTTCTTCTTTTTTAAAATAAGCATTTATGGCTATAAATTTCCCTCTTAGCACTGCTTTGATTGCATCCCATAGGTTTTGCTATATTGTGTTCTCATTTTCATTCAAGGTAGTTAATGATTTCTTTTGCAATTTCCTCCTTGACACACTGATTGTCTAAGAGTGTGCTACTTAACTTCCATATCTTTGTGCCTATTCTGGTTTTTTGCCCCTTATTAATTTCCAGCTTCATTCCATTGTGATCAGAGAAATTACTTTGTATAATTTCAAATATTTCTGAATTTGTTGGGAGTTGTTCTGTGACCTAGCATGTGGTCTATCCTGGAGAACGTTCCATGTGCGCTCAAGAAGAATGCATATCCCACTGTATTTGGTTGTAATATTCTGTATATGTCTATTAGGTCTAGATCAACTAACATAATATTTAATGTCTCTGTTTCCTTATTGACCCTCTGTTGAGCAGTTTTGTCTAATAGTGATAATGGTGTATTAAAGTCCCCCACTCTAATTATAGAGGCATCTATTTCTCCATTAGTTTTTCCAATGTTTGCTCCATGTATTTTCGGGCATCCTGGTAAGGTGCATAAATGTTAATGATTGTTATTTTTTTCTTCTTAATTATCCCTTTTATTAATATATAGTGTCCTTCTTTGTCTCTTACAATAGTTGTTCATTTAAAGTATATTTTGTCCAAAATTAGTACAGCTATTCCTGCCCTCATTTGGTTATTGTTTGTATTTAAAATCATTTTCCAGCCATTCACTTGCAATTTCCTTGTTATCCCTGAGTCTAAGGTGAGTTTCTTGTAGACAGCATAAAGATGGGTCATATTTCCTTACGCATTCTGCCAATCTGTATCTTTTTATTGGAGAGTTTAATCCATTAATATTCAATACCATTATTGTCAAGGCAGTATTTATATAAAAGGAATACAAGAAGACTTAAACAAAAGGAAGAATATTCCATGTTCATGGATTTGAAGACTAAACATTATTAAGATGTCTGTCCTACCTAAATTTGTTTACAGATTTAACTCAACCCCAATAAAAATTACAACAGCATTTTTTACTGAATTGGAAAAGTTAATTACAAAATTTATTTGGAAGGGCAAGGGGCCACAAATAGCCAAAAACATAGTGAAAAAGAAAAAGGAAATTGGAGAAATCACCCTACCTGACTTTAAGGCATACTACAAAGCTACAGTGGTTAAAACTGCATGGTATTGGCACAAGGATAGACATATTGGCCAATGAAACTGAATTGAGAGATCTGATATATATCTTCACATGCACTATCAACTGATATTCGACAAGGTCACCAAGCCCACTCAACTGGGACAGAATGGACTTTTCAACAAATGGTGCCAGGAGAACTGGATATCCATACCCAAAAGAATGAGAGAGGATCACCATCTCATGCCCTTTTCAAAAATTAACTCAAGATGGATCAAAGACCTAGATATAAGAGCCAAGACCATAAAGACCTTAGAAGATAAAGTTAGAAGATAAAGTAGGGAAACGTCTATGAGATCTTGTAGTAGGAAATGGTTTCATAAACTTTACACCCAAAGCATGAGCAAAGACAGATAAAATAGATAAAAAGGACCTTCTCAAAATTAAAAACGTTTGCACTTCAAAGGAGTTTGTCAAGAAATTAAAAAAGCAGCCTAATCAATGGGAGAAAATATTTGGTAACCATATATCTGATAAGGGTCTAATATAGAGCATATATAAAGAAATCCTACACCTCAAAAATAAAAAGACAAACAGCCCATTTTAAAAATGGACAAGAGATTTGAATAAACACTTCCAAAAGAAGAAATACAAATGGCTAAAAAAACACATTAAAAGATACTCTCAACATTACTAGCTATTAGGGAAATGCAAATCAAAACTACAACGAGATATCATCTTACACCTATCAGACAGGAGGCTATTAAAAAAAAAAACAGAGAACGACAAATGTTGGAGAGGATGTGGAGGAAAGGGTATACTTATCCATTGTTGGTGGGAATGTAGAATGGTACAGCCATTGTGGAGGACAATTTGGTGGTTCTTCAGAAAGCTAACTATAGAACTATCATATGATCCAGAAATCCCACTTCTGGGTTTTTACCCAGAAGAATTGAAAGCAGGGATGCAAACAGATATATGCACACCAATGTTCATAGTGGCTTTATTCACTATTGCCAAAAGTTGTAAACATCCCAAGAGTCCATCAACAAAGCAAATTGTGATATATATATACAATGGAATATTACTCAGCTGAAAGAAGGAGTGCATTATCAACACATGGGACAACTTGGATGGATTTTATGTTGAGTGAGGTGATCCAGTCACTGAAGGGCAAATATTACATGACCTCACTGATATGACTTAAACAAATTAAAAGGGCTCACAGAGCTAGTCTGGAAGATAGGTTATCAGGAGACAGAAAGGGAATACAGGGTGGTGAGCCAATACTCAATATGGGCAAAATCTATGATAAAGTAGAAGGGAGTGGTTGGGTAGTGGATGAGGTGATAGTGGTGCAGTGATGTGATTGGGTTTGACAGTGCTGGAATATGAGGGGAGTTGGTTGTGGGGGGTTGGGTTGGAATACCCATGGAACTGGGAGATGAGTTGGAGGAAGGAACAGGTGAACTCTGGAGATTTGTCAATATTCTTTGGCAAATATGGCAGAGGAGGGTTACTGATGCAGGGCATTGGGGATGGGGGGATATGTACGACAGGGTGCACCTGGGGCATGCTTCTATGGAATAAGAAAGTACTCATTTGTCATAGTGTGTTATCTCAGTGAGTGGAGACCCACATAATAAACAAGAAAATATTAAACTCCCATCCTGGGGAGTCTTGCTATGTTCTCAATTAGAGGGGCAAGAATCTCTTGAGAACATAGGCAGTGCCTAATAAAAGGAAACAGACAAATATGGCAAGACCTTACTATTATTGCATGGAACTATGAGTCTAATTCTTAAAGAAATTGAAATGTAGTGGTTACCATAGGTTCTGAGAAGAGGGGGAGGGAAGAATAGAATAGATGAAACATAGGGCATTGGAATTGTTTGGTGGATTAGTCAGCCAAAGAGGTGCCTTTGCAAAATATACCCATAATTGGTTGGTCTTTATAAAGGGTATTTATTTGGGGTAGAAGCTTACAGTCGCCAGGCCACAAAGCATAAGTTTCTTCCCTCACCAAAGTCCACGTGTTGGAGCAAGACAGCTCCCAACATTTGCCAGGGTTCAGGCTTTTTGGGTTCCTCTCTTCCTAGGGCTGCAGCTGTAGACTATCAGGCGAACGGCTCATGTGTCTTCTTCTGGGGCACTCCTCTCCAACATCAGAACTGCTTCTCAAAAATCTGCTTCTCAAATCTTCTCCCTCTGCCTTTTGCCTTGCCTTTTATACTTGAGACCACACCTACTGAGGGGCGGGACTCAATGCCCTACTGACGTAGCCCAGTTAATGCCCTAATCATAACCTAATCATGCCCAGATTAACAGATCAGTTTAAAAGCATGATTCAATTTATATTTTTGGAATTCATAATTAGATAAAACTGTCAAACCATTACATTTGGCATGATCTTGCAATAACAGATGCAGGCCATTATATCTTGTGTCAAAACCTGTAAAATTGTCCTGTGCAAAGTGTAAACCATAATGTAAACTATAGTCCATGGTTAGTAGCAATGCTTCAATATTTGTTTATCAATTGTAACAAATGCACCACACTAATGAATGGTGATATTAATAGGGGAAAGTGTGTACGGGGCTGGTGTAATGGGAATCCCCTATATTTTTTATATAACATTTATGTAATCTAAAGCTTCTTTAAAAGAAAACTTTGAAAGGTCCATGGAACTGCACAAAACAAACAGTGAACTTTAAATTAAACCATGGACTATAGTTAGTACAAAAAAAAATGTGTTTTTATCCATTGTAACAAATGTACCACACTAATGCAAGGTATTCATAATAAGATAGTATAATGTAATTCTGTATTTTATGCATGATTGTTCTGCAATTCTGAAACTTTTAAAATTTTTTAAAAAGAAGAAGAAAAATCTATGATTTATTGGATCCCCAGTCTATTAAGATTTAAAATTTAGCATAAGGTTGGTAAACATAAGGTCTATAAACCATATGTCACAAGACACACAGAACTCTTCACAGTCTTGTCTCAACTATATCTTTTTAGCATCATCACCCACCAACCTGCTTCTTTAACCCAACACTCTTGTCAAACAGAACTTCTCAAATCATACTCTTTCACTGTTCCCATCCTCCATCAAGCTGCTGAAATCAGACAACTTAACTAGTATTTTAAATCAGCCTATTAATATCATAACTAGTTGATGTAATTAGCACCAACATCTTAGCTCCTAAATAAAAGAGTACTAAGTATTAAGTGCCAGCTATGTGCCAGATTCATTCTTATGCATTTGTATATGTGTCTTTCATTAAATCTTATAAAAATAAGAAATATATTATTTACCCAATATACAGATGAAAAAGCTTGATGTTTAGAAAGGTAAGGGATTTCCCATTGGCCAAATAATTATTGAGAATAGGAAGATGAATTGAAGCCAGGTTATTCTTTCTATTAACCAGATTGCCTTGGTTATTTTCATAGTAAAGCAAATATTCAGAACCAGTTTTAAATTAGTATGAAACTTATCTTAAAAGATGTATGTACTCTTTATTGCCAAAGCATTCCCATCTTTATGTAAAAAATATGCAATAATGCATATAAATCATCTTGCACTCAATAAGTGTGAGATCCTCTCCCACTTTTCCTCTCGCATCTGTGATATACTTGACAATGGATATTTGGGAGATTGGATGACAGATGGGGGCCCAACATGTCTAGTTTCAGATTAAGAATTTAAAATTGGAGATTAAAATCAAGTGTCTCAAAAGGGGGGGGGATTGGAAATTTTAGAGTCTGATTCTCATCAAGATTCAATTTTAAAAAATATTTCTATTTTAATTAGCACCTCTTTGGGATACAAATACCAATGCATCATTCATCTAAATGAAGAGTGGAAGATGCTTTTCATGATAATAATATGATGAGTTCTTGGCCATCTACATGGCTTCAAAGAGCCATCTGTTCCAAGAGTCAGTGAGTAGTAAGGATTTATGAACTACTCCCAACAAACTCTGTGTATGGCAGGGAAGGGCAAATCCAGCTGCTGTTTATTTTCATCAAACATCTTGATCTGTTCTTCAAACATTGCAAATTTGATGAAACCCCAAATACAGTTTGTCAAACACTTTCCTTCTCTAATTGGGAAAATGATTTGAATGTTAAGAGAAATTGCAAAAGATGGCGCTGATTCATTCATATTTACATGAAGTCACCAATGTTTTAGAGCTTATCAATGCCCCAGATTACGTGGGTTTGTAAAACAAACAAGAGTATGTACAAACTCACACTCATACATAGACACGGATATCTTTTACCCTAATCTGTCCAAAATTCTAAAGGTGTTTGAACTATGAGAAAGGAAGGGTTTTTTTCCCATTTAATAAATACATTCATTTAAAAAATGATTGAATGAATACCACTATAGTTGTTCATAATTATCCTTAATAGGTATTCAGCTTTTTAAACAATCTTCTATGTGCTTTTTCACATATTATTGCTCTGTGTAATACAACCAAAAGGATGGAGTACAAAGCTATCCAGTCCATCCTTTCATTATTTATTCAAAATGAACCTTATTGTTGTATAATTTGCATATAATAGAATGCATCCAATTTAAGTGGAATAAAGTTATATGATTTTTGACAAATGTATATATTGAGAAACCACTACAATCATGATATAGGACATTTCCATCACTATGAAAGTTTTCCTTCTACCTCTTCTCAGTCAATCTCACTTACCCTTGGCCCAAGCAACCATTGATCTCTTTTGTCACTGTAGATTAGATTTGTCTTTTCTAGACTTTCATATAAATGGTATCTTGCAACATGTTTTCGTTTATATATAATTTATTTTGTTTGACATAATATTTTTGAGATTCATGCATGTTTTTTATTACAAGTTCATTACCTTTTTACTGTTTATAATATTCTGTTGTGTGGCTATTTCATAGATTGTTTATTAATTTATTTATGGCCTTTTTTTGTTGCTCCCCAGTTTTTTTTTTTTTTTTAATATTGTGACTAAAGCTGTTATGAACATTTCTGTACAAGACTTTAGGTGGACATGTTTTTTTATTTCTCTTGCAACTACTTCAATGTAAGAGGAGAAGAAAGACTAAAAACTGGTTACCAACAATCGGTCCAGTATTTCCCAACTTAGAGAACATTTACAATTCCATATCATTACCAAAGGATATAAAGTATCATGGAGTCTGTGACTTTGAGCAAGTTACTAAGTGTCCAAGAGTCCTCTTAGATCTCACAGCTCATTTGAGTCTTTCTGAGGTGACAAGCACTGCTTTAGAAGAAGGCTCTATGATGGAAAACAAAACAGATATGGTCACTACCTTTATAGTGCTAAGTTTAAAATAAAGCAAAAAAAAAAAAAAATCCCATCCAAATGTGTTAAATATGCTAACATAGAATGCTATAATTGGGGAATCTATGGAAGACTTCTCTGAAGTGGTTAAATTTAATTTGGAGGCTGAAGAATGAGAAAGAGCCAACAATGTGAAGAGTTTCCCCAAGAGTGTACAGAAAGAATAGTTTGCACGAACATCCTGAAAGATTAGTGAGGCTAGAGTGTGGCAAGTGAACAGAAGAGTGGATTGAGTTGTGGTTGAGTTTAGGCAAGGTTTTTTTTCTTTTCTTATTTAGGTTTTTTTTTGGTTGTTATTGGTGTGGTTTATATCTTGAGTTATCATTTACATACATTAAAAACACATAAGAATACATTCTTTAATAGAACTGAAATAATCCACTAAGTGCAAGGGCAGTCCCTAGTGAAGGAAGACAAACCTTTACACCAGGTCCTTGATTTTGATGACTGAACTTACAAACCATTTCTTGGGAAATTGAAACTTAACCTTGTATTATATATTGTCTAAGAGTTACCTCCTGAAAGCCTCCTTGTTGCTCAAATGTGGCCTCTCTCTAAGCCAAACTCAGAATATAAATGCAACACCTTACCCCGCCCCAACCCTGGCATGGAACATGACTCCTGGGAATGACCCCCTGTGGCACTGAGGGATTATTACCAGGTGCCAACCAGCAATGCATGTGGAAAACGACCTTGACCAAAAGGGGGAAATATTAAATACATTTTTTTTATGGCTAGGAGATTTCAAAGTGAGTTAGGAGGTCATTCCAGAGATTACACTTAACGCACATTTTAGCAGGATCTCAGTAAACAGTGCCTCAAACAATGAGGCTCCTAAGGGCTCTAGAGACATCTAGATATAATAAGAAGAGCAGATAATCTCAGGAATTTTGCACCCTATCAGTGGACCTTACTTTGGAATTTATGCTCTCCAGTGTAACAGAGTCAGACTCATTTATAGTTTCCCTGCACATGACTCTTCTGCCCCTTTTATTTGAACCTATAATTATCACTATACTTGTTAAATTTATGTCTCAGAGACTTTACTATTTGGTCTGTTCATGTGCCGGTTGAGCCATGAATCTCAGCAGAGTTGCAGAACCTACTCTCCAGGTCATTGGACTCACCCAGGACAACTAACAAGGAGATGATAATGGACAATGCCCATCCCAAGGAAAAGAGTGTCTGCAAATGCAAGGAAGATAGTTCCATCCATCTCCCCCATGGGATCTAAGCCCCCTCTCAATTAGAAACACAGTGGACATCATCATCCCAAAATCCTCAAGATTGGGGAATGAACTCAAGTAGACATTATAATTTTATTATAGACTTATTATTCTAGCAATGGAAGAACTTTTATCATTGATATAAAGGCAATGGCTACCAGAGATTCAGAGGAGAAGGAGAGGGAAGAACAGTTGTAACATGGAGGTGCATTTTGGGGATATTGGAATTGCCCTGCATGACATTGCAATGATGTTTACAGGTCATTATATATTTTGTCATAACCTATAAAATTGTGCAGGGAAAGTGTAAACTCTAATGTAAATTATCATCCATGGTTAGTAGCATGCTTCAACATGTGTTCATCAATTGTAACAAATGTACCACACTACTGAAAGACATTGTTAATATAGGAAAGTGGGGGGGGGAGGATATGGAAATCCCCTATATTTTTTATGTAACATGTATGTAAACTAAAGCTTCTTTAAAAATACAAAAAAGTAAAAATGCATAAGAAGAGGGGGGGCAGAGAAGGAATACTGATGCTTTATGTATGAAGAAGTTTTAATCAACTTGACTGTAAAAGTGTGGAAATGGATAGAGTTGCTGGTAACACATTATAGTGAGTAGAGCCAATGCAGGTGGTCTATAAATGGGATTGTGGCTGAGAAGGTTAGTCTAGGGATGTAAATGTCAATTGAAAGAAAGCTGGAGAATAATCCTGGGACTGAATAACAGTAAACACAAAGGTGGGTGAGAATTGTGGTTAATAGCACAAATGCCAGAATGTCCTTCTGTGAACTATAATAGATGTACGTCACTATTGCAGGGTGGTGGGGATGTGGAGAAGCATGGGAAATATATAAATAATGTAATCTATGAACTATAGCTAACATCAATACTGTAATATTCTTGCATCAATGCCAAAGATGTACTGTGTTAATAATAGGGGGGTATGGAAAAACATGCTGTAATGGTTTCAGAGTTTTATTTATATGTGAATTCCAAAAATATAGAT
>PVKH010048004.1:0-10240 GCA_004027955.1 Chaetophractus vellerosus | reverse complement strand
AAAACCAAAAAATAATGAGAGAGGTATCAAAAGGGCACAGGAAGCAACTGAAACAGCTTTCAAAATTCAAACATGGAACAATTTGAGTTATAAAATGAATAAAGTAGTATTGGATTATAATTCAACGTGTAAAATAAATATGTGGAAGTCCACACTGACACAAATAAATGGCTGCTTAACTAAATAAATGAGAGCACATGGACAAATCTCCCATCCAGAAGAATTCTAAATTATTTATGTAGTTATTACACATGCAAAGAAGTAGATAATAATTACACACTCCTTATGTGTAGACTGTGCATACTGAGTTTTAAAATGAGAAGAAAGAATAACTTTATAGGGAAGTTATACCTTAGCCAATTGATAATGTTAACATCAACAGTGATAAATCATGTTGTGTGATACAATATGAATGATATAATGTGAATGAGAAGAGCACTTTACTTTTGTGGTCTTCCTTTGAGATACCCATAGTCACAATCTAATCATAAGAAAAACATTAAACAAAACCCAGTTGAAATACCTGACCTAAAAACTTCAAAGCTGTCAAGATCATCAAAAAACAAGGAAAGTCTAAGAAACTATTATAGCCAAGAGGAGCTTAAGGGGACATGATGACTAAATGTAATATAGTATCTTGGATGATATCCTGAAACAGAAAAAAAGACATTAGGTAAAAATTAAGAAAATGTGAAAAAATGTGGACTTTAGTGAATAATAAGGTATCAATATTGGTTCATTAATTGTTACAAATATGCCATACCAATATAAGATGCTAAAATAGGAAAATCTGGGTGTGGAGTGTGTGGGAACTCTCAGTACTTCCTTAATAACTTTTTTGCAAATCTATAACTATTCTAAAATAAAAAGTTTACTTTAAAAACTCAAAGCTGTGGGAGTAATTTTGGTTACCCAAGAAAATTACAGAGTGAGAGATTGAAAGACAGAACAATATTTCAAGAACCTAAAAAACATGCGACTGATTAAAACATGACTGATAAAACTTGCAATCCCTAAAGAAAATCCATTCCCATTCTAAAAAAATAAAGTCAAATTTGAAGTTCCTGGAAGCCTTTAAACCATCTGACGTTTTTCAACTAGGTTCTAAGTTTCAGTTTAGTGTAAGCTTCAAATAACTTACAGAGAATAATTAGTTCTTATTGAATAAGAAGTCAGAAATTGAGATTGTATATTGAAGCAATTGATCTCAAGCTTCTCATTGAAATTCTGTTCTAAACTCATACTTCCAGATTGATCCTGAAAGTTAATTTCATTTTTAAATTAATTTTTACTTACGAACACTGTACTTACCAAGCAAATCTCTCTCTTCCCCATACCCCCAATCTTCTTGTAACCTCTAATCTGTTTACTGTCTCTGAAAATTTGCTATTTCTAGATATCTCATATAAGTGATGTACAATATTTCTCCTTATGTGCCTTGCTTATTTCACTCAGCATAATATTTTCAAGTTTCATCCATAATGCAACATGTCTCAGAACTTCATTCCTACTTATGGCCAAATAATATTTCATTTTCTGTATGTACCACATTTTGTTGATGGGCACTTGGATTGTTGTTAATTTCTTTTGAATGTGACAGCTTATGGAAGTGGTACTTTACAGAAATTCAGACTTTTGGAACATTGAGTTGCAGATGAACATATGTTTCATTTTCTAGCTGGAGAACTGCCATTGACTCATACCACAGAAATGTTGAAAACTTTATGGGGAATCACCAAATGTTATCAAGTTGAAGGACATGATATAGATTCACAATTGTTTGTCTTTGGAAAATGAATTTAAAGGCAAAATACATAGGATAAGAAAACAAATATTTTGGACAATTAATTTGAATTTAATCCAGCTGCTAATAGTAATTTGAAGAAAAGTACTAATAAAAATTAAATATTCCCCCAAGTAGAAGATCAAAGGAGGGTAAAGACAAAACAAAGTTTATCACACAGTAAGGCCTCAGTAAATATTTCCTTATTGATGTGAAGATAAGAGAAATGGACTTGCTGTATAATATTAATAGATGAAATGGAGTAATAAATAATTTAAAGGGGGTATTTTTATATAATGTTTAATCTATAAACTAAATGAACTGGCATCAATTCAAGGAAACCAAACATTTGTGGACATGATGAAATACAATGGACTTTAAAAGAAGCATTCTGGCAAATATCCAATTGTCTATTTGAGTCGCAATGGACCTGGATTTCCTTAACCTACCGTAATAGAAGACATTCAGTCAGAGGAACTCTCAAAGAGTAGCTCAAATTTTCAAGATTTATTAATGGTTCCATAAATGGACCAGATTTGTAATGTGATACACTTGCATCAGTATTAGAAAAACAGAAAAAAAGACGATATATCTTATTTAAAAAAAACTAGACACTTGAAACCATCAAAAATAAATAAGTTCTTAGTAAATGAAGCTACCTCTGGTCCAGGACATTTTTGGCTTCTAGTGGGTATTGTCATCCAGACACACTTTTCTAGCCAAAAACAAAAGGTGTGGAAATTATTTAATTTTAACCTTATTAGTGAAAATTTTTTTAAAAGTTTATTTACAAAGAACTAATTACATAGAAGTAGTGGTGAATAAACTTGAACTCTTACATTCCAGGTTTATAAACAGGTAATCTCTAGCTTAGATTTCAAATTTATAGTAGATATTATGGTCACAGCATAAAGTTTTAGAATAAATTGATTTAATATTACATCTGCTTAATGTAATTTGAAAAGCTTTATGAAACAACCTAAAAAATAAGTGCTAATGTCACAGTTGGGAGTTGAATTGGGTCTGTGTTGAAAAGCTTTACTGTTAGTTTAATGCTATCATCCTCCTCCTCAAAATTTATACATACAACCTGGTTTTTATGAAAATCAATTTCTGAAAGTTGTTTAGCTTGTCAACTTCCTGGGATGATGTTAACCAACATCTCAGCTTACTTCATAAAGTATGGAGTGCTAGTTGTGTTTTATCTCTAACTTCATAAAGGTAAAAAATATATTGGCAGTTGTCAACACATTTACAAAATTTGGTATGTCTTTATGTAGCTTCACATATTTTAGAGTATGGTACTGAAACTTTAAAATGTCAAATTTTTAGTCCTATTGTGAATTTGAAGACATGACATGTAAAAATAACTTTGGAATAAAAATCAGAGTAACGAAAGTTTTATTACTACTACTAAGTACAAAGTAAAATATGCATGATTTTTTAAAAATGTTGATAATCCTGTACTTAAAATGACTTATTTTTAATAGAGCTCTGATTATAAAAAATGAAAAATAGTGACAGTATTATAAAAATATACTTGAAGATTTTTAAGTTTTAAGAACCTGGGGACTGATATTTGAAGATGATGGAGAAAACATTTCTAGTCTGCTTCTCCCCTTAACAAAACTAAAGAAAGAAAGAGAGAAAGGACAAGGGAAGGGGGAAAGGAAAGGTGGGGGGAGAGGTAAGGAGGGAGGAAGGGAGGAAATAGGAGAGTAAGAAACCATTACAATAAAAATCACAAACATAAAATTTTAGCCACCACACAGTAAAATTTAACTGTTTCCAAGAATATGGAGAAATGGAATCATGGATGGATGGATGGATGATAATAGATAGATAGAGAGATAGATTTAAATCTTAAATAACCACTAACAATACATAAATATTTCCAAAATGGGGGAAATCACCATTCCCCTATTTTGAAATATATTATATGGGGAAATTAGTGGGACACAATTTGGTGTAATTATGAATTCCAAAAATCCATATTGAATCATGCTTGTAAACTGATCTGTTCAACTGGGCATGATTGGGTTATGATTAGGGCATTGACTGGGCGGCATCAGTAGGGCGTTGAGCCCCACCCCTCGGTGGGTGTGGTCTCAAGTATAAAAGGCAAGGCCAAAGACAGAGGGAGCAGATTTGAGAAGCAGATTTTTGAGATGCAGTTCTGATGTTGAAGAGGACCCTTTGCCTGATAGTCTACAGCTGACCTTGTGGAGGAAGCGCTAAGCCTGGAGAGAAACACAGTCCGGGCAGGAGAGGAACCCAAAGGCCTGAGCCCTGGCAAACATCAGCAACTGTCTTGCTCCAACATGTGGACTTTGGTGAGGGAAGACACTATGCTTTGTGGCCTGGTAACTGTAAGCTTCTACCCCAAATAAATACCCTTTATAAAGACCAACCAATTATTGGTATATTTGCAAAGGCACCCCTTTGGCTGACTAATACAACAACCATAGAGAAATCCCACCGCCCGAAAGGCTTTACTATGAGTTGGGAAGACCTTTTCACATTGAAGAGTAGAAAGCAGATTAGTGAATGAGGGCATGAATCCAGCTCAGAAGGTACAGTGGAGAGTATAACAACATTTTCTGAAACACTGAACAAAAACAAAAATAAATGTCACCCCCCTTTTAAAACCTCCAACCACTGCCTCTGTCAGAAATTTTTAATGAAAATAACTGAACTGGTTAATATAACTCCATTACAAAACAAGTAATCATAAAGAGAGATTTGTGTGGGTAGTTCAAAAATAATTCAAATAAACAAAATAACACAAACCATTGCTTCATGAAGAAAGCAAATGAGTAAATACTTCTTTATGAATTCAATGAAATTACAGAAACCTTCCCAATTTAAATAAAAGCTTGAAGATGAGATACAGTATATGCTAAGACAACAGAAGTATATTGTAGTAAGAATCCCATTTTCAGTAAGTCCAATAGCAAAGACTGCATGCTAGACTCATTATTCAATCCTATGATGTAGGTGTGATTACATCCTAGTTTACAGGTGAGGTCATTGTTCAATCCTATGATGTAGGTGTGATTACAGATGAGGAAATCAAGAAGAGAGTTTAAATTACTTGCCTGAGTCACATATTTAGCAAGTGGTTGAGTTAGGAGTCAGACTAGGGCAGCTTAACTCCAGAGTCTATGATCTGTACCTTTATGTTTTGCTAGCTTTATGGACACCAAAAGCAACTATACAACATTCAGGAAAGGAATGAAATGCAAAAGTAGTCAATACAGAACTAAACACTACCTTAACAGCAGAAAAGTAGAGGTCTCTTTTGCAACAGCTTGGGACCAGTGTTTTTCATTTCATCCTGTGAAGGAATGAAGTGAGGCCTTCAGAGTAAAACACTTGTAAACCATATTCTTCTTTTCTAATATTAGCTTATTCTTATAACTTTAAAGCATTGATGTGCTTTTAAAAGTACTCACCAGAAATGAGGTGGAAGAGGAACAGATGGTCAGGCATAAAGGAAACTGAGCACCGTATTATGCACACTTTCCCTTACAAAAGAAAATTCTCACTAAGGGGATTCCTTCTCCCTCACCCTCTAAAATTGTAGAGAAGAGTTGGTAGAGTCTCACTAAATTATGCATAGCCTACAGCATCTAATTGCATAAGAATGGCCTCCTTGCACACAGGTCAGGTGAGGTAATTAATTAGATGAATGTATAATGCCCTTTATAGGATATTTTCCCAGACCTCTCTACTTCAAGTGGCTAAATCTTCCTCATGGTTTCCTTTTCCCTTGTGCTGTCCTTGGTGTTGACTTCAACCTCAAGCTGGTGGCAACACAACCGGTAGTTAAAGCTTCATAGTTAATACAACTTAACTAGTATTTTTTTCTTATAATTCATGAAAATTGACTACTAGGCCCCTTCCTGAACCAATAATAGTGAGAGAGACGGAGGGATAAGATTAATCAACTGGGGTGTAATGAACAATTGATGAGTGTTAGACAATACCACCTAGTAACTAAATTTATAATAAAAGTTTCAATTTCAAATAAGAATGGTAAATAGTTAACACTATAAGTGTTCATATTTGCATAGCAATTATGAAGCAGTCAACACAAAGGTAGAATATAGAGGATGCTGATCACAAAAAGAGCAGCCAAGTTGGGGAATGATTAAACAGAGCTACAGGTCCTTAAGATGATTTTTTATGTGTATATTCCTAATTATATAATATAACTACAACCGTCTCCATTAATTATTTTTGTCTTCTTTGTAAAGCCCAGATTTGAAGGAGTCGATTGAGACATTATTACAAGTAGATCCATAGAGTGGGTGGAACCTGACTTGACTTCTACAGATATGGTACTAGCAGCCTGAGTGAAAAGAAAAAAATAATTGGAACATACTATACAACATACTGTATTAATTGAGTCCTATTTTAATGTTTTCTTCTATTGTTCCATTTATTGACTCTTTTTGAAGCCTCTGAATCTGGACCAAACTTCATAGATACAGGAATTTCTTGTACTAGAATTATTTAATTAATAATAATTGAAGTGAATCTATTTACATTAATATTTATCATAAGTGGGTTTTTACCTCTTTGTGACATATTATAAACACATTAATATTCTGCTAAGACATTTCTGGAAAAGTTCTGTTAAATCATTTTGCACCTAAATGTTTCTCTTAGACACTAAGCTCAGACTATGTTTCCTGACTCTTTAGAGAAGATGAATCTCTTCATTTACATATAAGAATATGTGTATAGCACAGGATAAAGGTGTGTTTATTATAAAAAAAATCACAGGTAGTACATTATTTAGTGTACAATTTTTGGTAGAATTTATGTTTGTAGATGTTACATGCATTTATGGGGTGTAGAAATTACTAGAGGCCAGGAATTGGTGAGTAATCCTGATATCAGTCAGTCCAATCAGGAGACCAGTAATTGAAAGAAAATATCTCATATAGGGAATATTTAAACAGGTATATAATTGTTAACAAGGCAACAGAACAGCAAATAGGAAACATTAAAATATCACAGATGCAGTGATTGATGAATGCAGCTGCCACACCAAGGGATGTGCATTTGATTTCCATTGCTGAGTAAAACATTACCAACATTTAGTGGCATAAAACAATACATATTTACTATCTCGCAGTTTCTATGAATCAGGAGTTCAGGCACAGCTGAACTGGATCCCCTGTCAGAGTCTCACAAAATTACAACCAAGGTGTCGGTCAGATGACCTTCTCATTTGTCCTCTTCCAAGCTCATTCAGGTTGGCTGAATTCCGTTTCTTGCAGCTGTAGGCCTGAGAGCCTCAGCTCCTACAGATTGCCCCTCTAAATAGGCAGGTCACGACTTGGTTTTATACTTCTTCAAGGCCAAGAAAAAAGCACCTACTGACCTCAGGAAGGGGCCCAATCCCATTTTTCAGGGTTTTCATCCGATTAAAGCAGCCTACCCAGGATAATTTCAATTTTGATTAATTTAAAAATCAACTGATTTGGAACCCTAATTACGTCTGCAAAATACTCTTTTGCCATATTATATAGCAAAGTGCAAGTCACAGTTTCTGGCTGCCCTCAAGGGGAGGGGTTTATGTAAGATCCTGACTTATTGACTTCAATTTAGTTTTAATCTGCCACAAACTGGGAAACCAAAGGAAAGGGGATAGGATTACTAAAACTCAGAAGCTTGGAACAAAGGGCTCCATGGAGATGGAATTGGGACATCTGAGGAGGGGGGCCAGCTGGCTGGTTCTGATGTTTCTGAGAAGGGCATTATGCTGTTCTTCAGGTTTTGGAAAATCTGCAAACTTGAATCAGCTGCTGCTTTGGAAGGAAACTACCTCTGCCAGGGTGAATAAAAATTTTGATAGTGATACTTTAAAGAAGAAACAGGAAGCCCAAAGAAAGAAAACAGCAAGAAACAAATGCCTTTGTCTTCCTCCTTTCTTCCTGGCACCTATAGAGCCAGGTGGCAAAGCATAAATGTGGTTTTCAAAGTCCCAAATTTAGCATCACAAAGCAGAGACTAAAAAGGTGAGTTTGGAGTTGAGAGGCAATTGCTTAAAAACTGACATTCTACTATTTTGTCTACATCCACATACTCCCTTCTACATGAGAAGCAACTCTTGTGTTCACTTAGGAAGATGCAATTAACCATACAAATGGAGGCATTCTCATATCCTTAAAATGAGGGTTGCAAAGTCCCACCACTTAATACATATCTGGAAGACAGTCTTGCTATTCACTTTTAGGTTAATTTAATCACTCCTCAAATTCAGTCATAGTCCAAACTGAATATTCAGTTCCCTAAGATCTAAATTGTATTATTACCTTTCAAAAATATACTAATTGGAAGGAGAAGGAAAACTAATATTAATAAAATAAATATACATACATATTCCAAGTAAGCCAAAAAGAAATTATGTATACCTGTGGCAGTCCTCATTTTTGCAACTGGATGAGAGGCCATAGTTGCTATATTTGTTTGATAAGTCAAAAAAGGTAATAAATTTTTTTTTCATTTAGCAAAAATAATACAAACTTCATGCAGAGAACTCAATATACGTTCCTCTCCCTAGATAACCAGATCCAACAAAGATAACATTTTGCCACATTTGCTGTATCATTCTATCTTTCCATCCATCTATCTATTACAAGAATATTCAGTTATGTAACCAACTTAGTGCAGTTATCAAGTTCCAGAATTTTTTTTTTGTTACATATCCCCCCTTTCTGCTTATTCTTGCTGTGTTCATTTTTGCATTCTTCTGTGTCTGCCTTGTCTCCCCCTGTTGTGGCAACGCGCAGAGTCAGCTCGCGGGCGGCTCTGCTCTGTTCGTGGGCGGTTCTGCTCTGTTCACGGGCGACTTGCCCTGCCCGTGGCAGCTTTGCCCTGCCCGTGGTGGCTTTTTGCCCTGCCTACAGTGGTTCTGCCCCGCCCTCGGAGGCTTGCCCTCTCAAGGCAGTCTGCCCGCTCAGAGTGGCCCCCGGGAACCGAACCCGGGACCTCCCATGTGGTGAACCGGTGCTCTATCCACTGGGCAACAACCAGTCCCCTCAAGTTCCAGAAATTTAACATTGAAGTAAATCTTAGTCTATATTACAATTTTTCATATGTTCCGATAATGTCCTTTTGAGCCTTTTCTCCTCCCTTATTAGATCTTGCCCATGATCACATATTGCATTTAATTGTCATTATCACTTTAGTTTCTCTCTTTTTTTAAATTGTGGGAACATACAGACAACCTAAACTTTCCCATCTCAGTCATACCCAAGCATACTATGCAGTAGGATTAATCACATTCACAATGTTAAGGAATGCTTACCACCATCCATTATTAAAACTTTCCTATCTCCCCTGTAAGAAACCTTACACCCATCCCCCTTGACCTCCATCCCTGTCAAAATATACTACATTTTCTGTATCTATGAGCTTGCATATTCTCTGATATCTTCTTTGTAGTTACCATGGGGCTTGCAGTTAAGATCCTAAATCTATAACAATCTCATTTGCTTAACCAACTTAACTTCAGTAGTATACACAGACTACATTCTTATAACCCTCTGTTTCTTCAACTTTATGTAGTTCTTGTCACAAATTACATATTTATACATTATGAATCTAAAATCACTGACATCATTATATTTTATGTATTTGAATTTTAGATTCTTTAAGAAATGAAAAGTGGAGTTTCAAACCAAAAAGTAAAATAGTACTGGCATTGATGTTTACACATGCTACTACCCTCACTAGAGAACTAGATTTCTTCATGCAGCTTCAATCTATTTTCTATTGTCCTTCCATTTCAACCTGCAGAACTCTCTTAAGCATCTCCTGTAGTGCATGTCTAGTGGTGATGGACTCTCTCAATCCCACTCCCTCCCTGAGATGGCTCCCTCATCTGTTTGCTTGTTGTTTTTTGCTTGTTTTCTGCTTGTTGTTTTTTGGGGTTTTTTTTCCTTGTTGTCTATTTTTTTCTTTAGGAGGCACTAGGAAATGAACCCAAGACCTCCCATGTGGGAGGCAGGCACTGAAATGCTTGAGCCACATCCACTCACTGCTTATTTGTTTTTGCGCTGTTTTCTGCTAGTCGTTTGTTTGTTGTCTTGCTTGCTGTTTTTTTGCTCGTTTCTGCTCATTGTCTACTCATTGTTGGCTCATTGTTTGTCTTCTTTAGGATGCACTGGGAACCTACCCCAGGACCTCCCATGTGGGAAGGGGTGCTCAACTGCTTGAGCCCCATCTGATCCCCTCCCTCAATTTTTGTTTATTTGTGAATGTCTAAACCTCTCCTTCATTTTTGAAAGACATTTGTCCTGAATAAAGATTTCTCAGTTGGGCCCGGCTAGATAGCTCAGTGGATAAAGAGCGTGCTGGGATACCACATGGGAGGCCCCGGGTTCGGATCCCAGGGACCTCTCCGAGTGGGCAGACAGCCTTGAGAAAGGCAAGCCACTG
>PVKH010048003.1:0-10243 GCA_004027955.1 Chaetophractus vellerosus | reverse complement strand
AAAGCGGAGCTGCTGCCCGCGAAAGCGGAAGCCGGCAGCCCGCAAAAACATGGAGGACTGCTGCCTGCGAAACATGGAGCGGAGCCCCCCGTGGAAACGGAATGGAGCCACCCTGGAACGGAACGAGCCACCGCCGTGGAGGGCCGACTCGGCGCGTCGCCGCGGGGACGGGGGGAGACAAGAAGCAGACATAGAAAAAAAACACAGAGGAATGGACACGCGGCAGGAGCGGGCAGAAAGGGGGGGGGATATGTAATAAATAATAAATATATCTTAAAAAAAAATAATAATAAAAAAATAAAAAGTGAACATCCCACAGAGAGTTGGGGGCAACCCAAGCCCACATCTCCTGACATCTGGTACCGGGTCTTCCCCACTCCCATCCCACACACACATGCTACATGAGGCATGTATTCCCTACACAGGCAGGCTCAAAGGGAAGAAACTCCCCCTGTGGACAACAGCCCCAGTGGAATTCTATCCTGTTCACGATCTTCCCTTTCCATATGCCAGTGGATGACAGCTTCATCACTTGCCTGTGGTTTCAAGCCTACCTTATGGATTTGGACTTACCTAGACAGCTCCCATAATCCTGTAAACCAATTCTTTTTAATAAATCAATCTTCTCTCTCTCTCTGTTTATACACATACACACACACACATACATATACATGTACATATATATGCATGTGTTTTCTGACTGGTTCTGTATTTGGGGGTGAACCCTGACTAATGTTAAGAAAGGAGAGGGAACGGTTGATGCTCCAGGTGGAGGTGATTAGAGCGTGGGTGTGGGGAGAAGTAGGATCAAGACTCTGACAGCTCTGTGCCTCCCTCACAGTCCCATCCCGTTCCCGTCTGTGGCTTAGTCTCTATCAGCCATGTGGCCCTCATTCTATTCTAGTCTCTGCAGCATGGTCTACCTGCATCTACAATATGCCAGGTCCTCTCAAACAATCCTCCACCCCCTCCAAGTTTGGTGTGGGTCATTCCACTGTGGTAAGTTCAAGCCTCCAGACCCCCTACTGTTCCAGGCCATCCCACAGCCTTATGAGTTCCAACCACACACCTCTTTTTATCCAGCCATCTGGAAAGCGGTTTCCTCAGTAAAGACATAAATGATTCTTAAGTCTAATAAGACAAAAGTTTTAATGAATAAAAATTGAGAAAATCTCAGATCCAGTTAACTTATCCCAGACTATTACTGTGTATCAATAGGCAGTGAACAAACCCCCAGTGACTGTTGCCATTTTACTTGCTTTGAATGCAAAGAAATAGACAAAAGTGTATTTAGAAGAGAAAGAAAAGCTGTGCAGTCCCATATGGTGGGCAGCGGCTTATTCATCAGCATTTTGTATTTTGAGCTCTCTCTTCTGCCTTGTTATTTGACAAACATCTAGAATAGGGGACACCCAACAACCATGGAGGGCACCTTCCTCAGAAGACATCCTGAAGGGCCTAGAAGTGGTTCCCACTCAGCCTCCTTCCCTTACTCCCCCTCCCTCTCCCTAACAAGACCCCACTGGTAGGAAATTTGACTTTTCTTTGTCAAATGGATATCATTGAGATCTTGGGGATGTCCTTGCCTGCTCCCAATTCCTCACCTTCCATGCAGTCATTCAAATTAGATATCTTTCAAATTTACCCCTTCTCTTCCAGCCCCAAGGTCACCATCCTAACCATCCACCAGCATCTTCCCCAGAATAATTGCAACAGCCACCTGACTGATCTCCTGTCTTCAGTCTGTTTCATTCTAATCAGTCTGTACCTACACTCCGTTTTTAGGAAATCCAAAGTTCATCCATCACAATCTGGAAGGATAAAATAAATGGAAACGGACACTTCTCTTTTTCATCCTGCTGCCAAAGTAAACTTTCCAAGAGCAAACTTAAATATATTTAAAAGCCTTCATGGCTCCCCATAGCTGCCAGAATAAAAGCATTCATTCATTCATTCATTCATTCAGCAAGTGTTTGTTGGTTCCTACCAAGTGCCAGGCACCGTTCTAGATTCTGGAATAACTAGATTCTGGAGTAATAAATGAGGCAGGCAGAGCCCCTGCCCTCAGGTAGTTTATAGTCTAGCTCAGTCAAGCAGACAGAGTGCAGTCTCTGATGGGGGAAGAATAGGGTGTGATGGGAGCAGTTAACTTGGATCCAGGGGGTTCCTTAGGATAGTACATAAGGTTCTTTCCAAGTGTGCCCAACATACTTCTCTCACCTTATTTTTGCCCTCCCCTTTTCCTAGACTATCCCCAGAGTTAACCACTACAACTTTGCTCTTGCTGTCCCCTATTCCAGAAACGCCCTTCCCCCTTTAAATAATTATTTTAGTCCATTCATCAGTCTATATTTATTTATTGAGGCCCTAGGTACCAGGCACTGAGCCAACACTGAAGATATATTGGTGAGCAAAACCAGACACCACCCCTGCCCTAAAGGGCTTACTTTCTAATGAGAGGAGTCATACATGTATCAAATGATCACATAAAGAATGCAAATTTATAAGCCTGATAAAGTGCTATGAAAGAGAGGTACAAGGTGCTAAGAGCAAGGGATAGGGAAGTATTACTGAGTCTGAAGGCTCCCGAGGAAGGGACAATTCAGCTGGGATTTGAGAGGTGCAAGAGCAATCCAGGCAGAAGCAACAGGCAAACCCCTGTGGCAGAAGAGAGCCTGGTGCCTCCAAGGCACTGAAAGAAGCCAGTGAGGCCAGAGCGGGACAGTGAAGAGGAGATGACAGAAGGGGCTCACGATCTGGAGCAGTGGGTGGGCCAAATTAGGCAGAGCCTTTATAGCCACGTTAAAGATTGGTCCATATTCCCAGAGTGATCAATGGCAACTATTTTTAAAAAGCAGCCCAGGGTCACAATCAGCTTGCCACCATGCCTTAAGGACCAGGTCAAATGTCCTTCTCCAACACTGCAGGCAGTTCAGTACTAACAGCCCCCTCTAGTGGAGCACGCAGCACGTCATGGTAGGTGGTGAGTCTTTTCACTCGGTGGTAGCTGTCTTCTTCAGCTTCGTACTCACAGCAGCACATAGTGTCTATCAGGTAGTAAGTGCTCAGCAAAGGTTTGTTGACTCAATCGGTCAGTCAATTAACATATGCTGATGCCAGTCTATTTTATTTTCTCCCCTCTGCCATCCTGCTGAGTTAGGAAAATTCCACTGCACTGCCTTGGTTCAGATTCTCATCAACCCTTGTCTTCTAAACAATCTCTCCCTCAACACAATCAGTCCTCTGTGGGGTACCAAGGTTCCTTCCTAAACAAAGATCAGACGAGGCCACTCTGCTCCTTATACAAACTTTTGCTGATTGTCCATGGCCAGTAGGATCAAATTCAAACTCTTTTGGCCAATATTCAATGCGTTTCAAAATCCAGTCTCGAAATAATATTTTTGGCTCGTGTTTCATTGCATCCTTTCTTCCCTGTACCCTGTATTGCAACTACAGTCAAAGTCCTAGAAGATCTACAAACAGACTATCCACCCCCACCTCTATTCCTTTACCTAGGCTATGCTTTCAGCCTAGAATGTTCTGCCCTCATGTTTTCTTAATTAGAAAATGACTGATGCTTCAAGACACAGCTCAATTGCCAACCAATCCCAACACTTCTCTCCTAATCCCTAAAATCCAGAATTAATGACTCATTTTTTATAGATATATTTATTCCCAGCACCTTGTCCAGTAACTGGCACATAATAGTCCTCAATTTGAAAATTCAGCCACACTCTGTTCTTGCCTGTACCCTCTCTGTGCAGTCAGGAAGGCAGCAGTGCAGAGTAAGAGAGATGGGAAAGGCAGCTCTCTCCTTCCCACGCAGGAGCATGCATTCCCGGGAGAATAGGAAACACAAGGTCTTTATTGTTCAAATATTCAGACTACAAAGGACCCAAGTTGTATTCTAGGAAATTATTTCTAAACCTACAAAGAACCATCCATTGTTACTGGACTATTTCTTAACTCAGACATAAAATATGAAGTTAAACTTTACATATTAAAGTGCCCAAAAAAACTACTCATTTTGTTAAGCAGTTTGTTACATTGTTTAAAAGCCATTTACTTTTTGGAGTCATTCTAATTTATATCTAAAGACTTAAATGTAAGAAATACTCAGCTGAATATGGACTGTAAGAACAATTCCCCACCCGGTGAGTCATGGTATCAATATTGAATGTCAAGAGCATTTGTCATCTGCTTTAATTTAGACATGATGGAGTAGTGAGAAAAAAAAATCAATCATGTGGTTGATTAAAAATAACTTCCTAAACATCTGCTGTAGGTCAGTAGTAGTTGTCTAACTTTCGATCAATGTTTAACGACTGACATGAGCGTAAAACCTCTGTGATTCAGAGAAATTAATTCACTCTCCCCACACACAACCCTCTTTGATACCCACTTTTTAACCTACTGGTCTTTTGTTTATTCTCCAAAACTGGCTTTTATCAATCATCCATAGCCTTATTAAATGCCTGACTGCATACAGTATAGGGCTGGGCATTGTACTAAAAGAAGTATGGAAACCCATTCTCTGATCCCCTGGAATTTACAATCCAACTCAGACACACACATGCAGAATACAGGGACAATGAAACAATCTCAGTAATATGTCTTATGGTAAACATAACAAACACAAAGTCATAATTTCCATTTTACACCAGCTTGTATGGCTACAGCTCCTTTGAAGTTTATTCTCTCTTCAAAACCATTCTGAGAGATAAGCAAAGCAGGGTTTTCTACCTCCATTTGATGAGTGACCACACTGAGAAGATAAGGGCTAAATGATTTGCCCAAGTGCACACTGGTCAGTGTCAGAGGCAAAAATGAAACCCAATCCAAGACTTCTGACTGCAAGCCTAGAGCTTTCTCCCCTTCTCCATAGCTGGGAAGAATAGTGAGAGATGACCAAGGTCAGTGCTCCTTGAGATGAGAGGCGGGTATATTATTGGATTGGGGGGCAGGTACAAGGAGAGGTTTGAGGAACTGTGGTCAGTTTGGATAGGTGGGGTGGAAGCAGCTGACAAATCCAATAATTAACTCATAAGGGCTTTGTAGTGAAGGTGTTTTCAAGAATCTTTTAAATGATGAGAAGAACTGAATTTAATATGTGGCAAGATAAAGAAAAAGAGGAATGAAGCTAAAGAGCCTTTACTTTTACACCGGTTCCCATTAAATTTTAAAAGACACACCCAGGGTAGAAAATCCCTAGTGTCCCTTCATCCTTCTTCTCATTTCCTGCCAAAACAAGAGCAAGGTTCCTAGGACCTGGGGCTGCATCAGGGATGCCCAGAATGAACTATGAGCTCTGTCATCTCATCGCTATTCTCTGCCACACTCTGTGAACCAGAGTTACTAAGCAGCTGTTGCAGAAATTTGGCTAATTAAATTAGAGCCTGCTGAATGCTTTATTGACCTGAAGCTCGCTCCAGTGAAGAGGCCTACTTTGAAGGTGACTATGTCTATGGCTGTAGCTAACCAATTAAATAAAATGGACAAAAGCAATAGGGACAATAGGAAAAGTCCCATCAAGGTAAACAAAGTGTCTAAAGCACAGCTGCTTGGGTGCGTGACCTGTAGAGATTTGCCTGGAGAACTGAGAGGGGCAGAAAGACTCATAGATGGGGAGGACTTTGTATGGGAATAATAAAAAGAGCTCTGGAATCAAATAAACCAGAATTGGGAACCTGGCTTTGCTATTACCCACAGTATGTCCTTGTGCAAGATATTTAACCTTTCTGTGCCACAATTCCTCATCTGTAAAATGGGGATAATATCCTCCCCATAGGGGAATTCTTAGGATCAAATATGAAAACATACAATCTTAAGCTTATGCAAATCCAGCTCTCACATGGCGCCTCAGCAACCAGTCTCACAAGCTACCAATGTAAACTCTGAGCACCCAGCAAATAATGATGATAATGAGCACAAGCCACGTTTATAAAATAACTGCGAAATGCACATTAGCCTGATAGTGCCACACCCTTTCTGGGATTCTGTGAATGTTGTCATGAATGCTTTCATTCTAAATTCTTTCTGCTCCACTGAATTTATCACATACCTGCTCTTTCTCTCTGTCTCTCCCCCGATTGGAGATTTCAACTTTATGGTTAGAAGTCCTTCTCCTTCGTTTTGCCTGCCAGATTTGGGGCAGGAAGGTAGAGTTACTTCTTTCCTACTGGACCAAACCCTTCCACTTCCACCCAAAAATTAAAATCAGAATAATAAAACAAAATGTAAAATCACCTCCAGCAATAATAATAATAACAACAATAATAAAGAAATAATAATAATAAAGAAATACAAAAAGCCCTATTTGTCAAAAATTCTTGGGAAATTGGCTGTTTCGGTTGACTGTCCATTCTATTTAAAAATTACCCCATCAAAGACCTGGTGTTAGGTGGTAGATTCTTAAAACTTATACTGAAAACAAGAGCAACGAAAGAAAACATGGATAAATGGGACCTCCTCAAACTTAAACACTTTTGTGATTCAAAGGACCTCATCAAGGTGAAAAGGCAGCCCACTCAATGGGAAAAAATATTTGGAAACCACATATCCAATAAGAGTCTGATTTCCATTCTATATAAAGAGATCATACAACTCAACAACAAATGAGCAAGCAATCCAATTTAAAAATGGGCAAGACTTAAATAGATATTTCTCCAAAGTAGAAATACAAATGGCCAAAAAGCACACGAAAAAAATGTTCAATATCACTAGCTATTAGGGAAATGCAAATCAAAACAACAATGAGATATCATCTATACCTCATAGAATGGTCATTATTAAAAAACAAAAAACAGTGCTGGAGAGGATGTGGAGAAATAGGAACATTCCTTCAGTTGGTAGGAATGTAAAATGGTGCAGTCTCTCTGAAAGACAGTTCGGCAGTTCCTCAGGAAGCTAAATATAGAACTGCCTTATGATCCGGCAACTCTTCTACTAGGAATATATCCAGAAGAACTGAAAACTGTGCCGTGAACAGACTGTGTACACCGATGTTCATTGCAGTGTTATTCACAATTACCAAAAGATGGAAACAACCCAGGTGTCCATCAACACTGATGAATGAATAAACAATATGTGGTATATACATATGGTGGAATACTATGCTACTATAAGAAGAAATGAAATTGGGATATATATGATAACATGGATGAACCTTGAAGACATTATGCTAAGTGAAATAAGCCAGACACAAAAGGACAAACATGGAGAACCGGCTGTGGCTCAACTGGTTGAGCTCTGGTTTACCACATGGGAGGCAAGCCACTGCGCGGTGAGCTGATGCAGCAGGGGGAGACAAGCAGACACAGAGAAACGCAAAGCAAATTAACACAGAGAGCACAAGCAGCAAGGGTGGGATATATAAATAAATAAATAATAAATATTTTTTTTAAAAAAAGGACAAACATTGCATGGTCTTGCTAAGATGAACTAAATACAAAAAATAAACACATGGAGTCAAAATCTAGAGTATAGGTTATTAGGAGATAAGAGGAGGGCTGAGAATGGTACTGATGCTTAATGTATGTAGAAGTTTTAATTAACTTGACTGTAAAAGTGTGGAAATGGATAGAGTTGATGGTAACACGTTATAGTGAGTAGAACTAATGCAACTGGTTTATAAATGGGATTGTGGCGGAAAAGGGTAGTCTAGGGATGTAATTGTCAATTGAAAGAAAGCTAAGAGAAATCTAGGGACAGAATAACATAGCGAACCCAGAGGTGGATGAGAATTGTGATTAATAGTATAAATATAAGAATGTCCCTCTATGAACTAGAACAAATGTACATCACTATTGCAAGGTGGTAAGAATGTGGAGAAGCATGGGAAAATTACAATTAATGTAACCTATGGACTGTAGTTAACAGCAATACTGTGTTAATAATAGGAGGTATGGAAAAATATACCAAATGTATGCTATAGACCATAGTTAGGGTCATAGTCTGATGATATCTCATAATCTTTTTTTTTTTTAAGATTTGTTTTTTATTCATTATACATTCCTCCCTTTCTGCTTGTTCTTGGCTGTGTTCATTTTTGTGTTCTGTGTCTGCTTGTATCCTCCCGCCGTGGCGACCCGCCGAGTCAGCTCACCGCGCGGCGGCCTGCCTGCTCACAGCAGCTTGGCCCTGCTCGCGGGGGCTTGGCCTTGCTCGCGGGGGCTTGCCCTGCCCGCGGCGGCCAGGGCCTCCCATGTGGTAAACCGGAGCCCTACCAACTGGGCTACAGCCGGCCCCTCTCATAATCTTTTTAAAATGTTCCACAATATAATGTGTTGACGGAGGGGTGTTTTATGGGAATTCCACACATGCACATGACGGTTTTGTAAGTTCACAATTTCTCTAATAAAATATATCTTTAAAAAGTTACCATATCTTACAACTTCTGTCATAAAAATACATTTAAAAAATAATAATAGGGTGGGTTGGGGGAAAATACACCAAATGTAAGATAAGGACTATAATTAGTAGTAAGATTTTGACAATATTCTTTCATAATTTGTAACAAATGTCTCATGACAATGCAAGGTGTTGGTGGAGGGTTGATGTATGGGAGCCCTTTATGAATGTTTGCTTTGTAAGTTCACAACTTTTACTATACACTTATTGTTTATGTATGTTCATGTATAAATGATATAAATAATAATAATAATAGGGTGGGTTGGGGGAAAATATTTTGGTTAGTAGTAATATTTTGAGGATGCTCTTTAATCATTAGTTAAAAATGTTTCATAACAATGCAAGGTATTGGTGGTAGGGTGAGGTATGAGAGCCCTGTATGATGTTATGTATGTTTGTTTTGTAAATTCACAACTATTACTATACACTTATTGTTTATGTATGTTTATGTATGAGTGATATACTTCAATAATTTTTTTAAAATACTTTTTAAAAAAGTTACCGTATCAAAACTAAAGACCAACTCTCAAAGAAAGAGAATGTAAATCAAACATGCCAAACTCCAAGGGCACTGGGATGATTTGATCTTTACTGGACCGAAAGTCTTAAAGAATTTGGCAGTGTTTCAGGACAATGTTAGGGTTTAAGTTTTTGCTGAAGAGTACCAATAACAAAAACTGGAGGTCATTTGTGCCTCCAGGTGGTTAAATCTAAACAAACAGTTTAGAAGTAGTTCCCTTCCACCCTTTTTTCCTCTTTCCTGTTTATCTCCGCATATTCCACCAACAGCTCCTATCAAGATACCATAAAATAACAAAACAGGGAACTGAGAATAGGGGCTTCTCAGAAGCCTTTTTCTTTTACTCTGAAGCAAACTTTGAGGGGAAATATATTTCAGTTCAAATTTTAAAAAGGAGGTGTTTACTGTCTTTGCTTCGAGGAAGAATAATTTTACCCTCTTAATGAGACCATGACTTTGTCTTTAAAAACAGCTGTCATTTAGGTCTGCTTTTCTCTGACAGATTTACAAACAAAAAACCCAGAAAGTTAAATTTCTATTGAGTTCTCAGGGATCCCAAGTTAAATTCTAATAGGATGACAAGAAAGTGAATGTTAAATAATTAGCACTTGGGACAAGGAAAAACAGAAAAAGAATGAGGAAAAATACTGTCATGAGCATGTACTATGGAACCACCCAGCCAGATGGAAGAGGTGGCCAATGTTTTTCTAAAATTAATAGGAAGTTGACACAGGGGTACAAGGGATTTCAGCTTTACCATAAGTCTTCTGGAGGACCCATTCTGCTAAAAATCAGAATGCCCAATGTGCTGGTTTTTTTTTTTTAAGATTTATTTTTATTTATTTATATATCCCCCCCTTGCTGCTTGTGCTTGCTGTGTTCATTTGCTTTGCGTTTTTCTGTGTCTGCTTGTCTCCCCCTGCTGCGGCATCCCGATGAGTCAGCTCACCATGTGGTGGCTTGCCTGCTCGCGGTGGCTTGCCTGCTTGCAGCAGCTTGCCTTCTCCAGGAGGCCCCGGGAACCGAACCCAGGGCCTCCCATGTGGTAAACCAGAGCCCTACCAATTGAGCCACAGCTGGTTCCCCCCAGTGTGTTTTATAATTGCCTTGTTATTTTCAGAAAGTCATGGAAGAAAAGAGGGTAATTTTTATCAAAATACCAGTTAGAGAGCAACTGAAAAGTTCACAATAAGAAATGTTTGGCCTAGGCCCTGGCTTTTGGAAAGCATATTTCAAAGAACACAGAAAAATGCCAGCAATGATCTCATGCCCAAAGACTTAAAAGAACATCAAACTATGGATGAAAGTCAGGAG
>PVKH010048002.1:0-10264 GCA_004027955.1 Chaetophractus vellerosus | reverse complement strand
TAATAAATAAAAAAAAACTTAAAAAAAAAAGAATGGACTAGGTAAAGTTACACACAGCAATGTGGATGAAGCTCACAAATATAATGTTCTTCCTCCCGTTTATATTAGGTTTGGGTGCAGGCAAGGGTGATCGGTGGTGCTAGAAGTCAGAGTGGCGACTCTCTTTGAGGAGGATGGGAAAGGGGGTCTTGGTGGACGTAGAGTCCTGTTGGCCACAGGTCATGTTTTCTTTGGTGAACTCTGAGGTTCACTTTATGACATCCAGATACTTGTGATTTGGGTACTTTTCGTAAGTTACAGTTTAACAAAAGCTCTTCCTTTAAAAGAATGAATTCAGGGGAGCGGATGTGGCTCGCTGGTGGAGCCCACTTGCCTGCGCATGGCGGCGTCTCTCCATTATGGGCAGCACCTGAACCAATTGCATTTCATTTAGAGAAATGTATTTCGTCCCTAATGTAGATCTCAGAGATCTTGGTTTGGGAGGTATTCGGGTCTTACTTCCTGGGTGAGCAGGAGGTCTTATTTAGCACCTCTAGCTGGTGGAGAGGTCTTGAAGGTGACCAGATGTATTAGTCAGCCAAAGAGGTGCTGATGCAAAATACCAGAAATCTGTTGGCTTCTATAAAGAGTATTTATTTGGGGTAGAAGCTTACAGTTACCAGGTCATAAAGCAGAGGTTACTTCCCTCACCAAAGTCTATTGCCACTTGTAGGAGCAAAATGGCCACTGACATCTGTGAGGGTTCAGTCTTCCTAGATTCCTCTTTTTCCGGGGCTCATTTCTCTCTGGGCTCAGCTCCTCTAATATCTCCACAAGGTCAGCTGTAGACTATGAGGCTCTCTAGATTTTGCCTCTCTCCACAAGGCCAGCTGTAGACTATCAGGCAAATGGCTCTGTCTCTCCCTGGGGCTTCTGCTGTGTCCAAGAGCTGTCTCTATTCCCCTGTATTTTTCACCGATGTGTTCACTTCCTGAGCTCCAGCTCGAAACTCAGCATCAGAACTCCAACTCTGTCCTTTGCCATGTCTTTTATCTGTGAGTCTCCACCCACCAAGTGGTGGGGACTCAATGCCCTACTCATGTGGCCCAAAGCCCCATTCATAAATTAATTAAGTAAAAGTAAAACCTCTGCATCCAATACCCTCTAATACGCCCAGGGGAGAAGACCAGTTTACACACAAAATCCAATATTTCTTTTTGGAATTCATCAGTAATATCAAACTGCTACACCAGACCTGGCATTCCAAAGCCCATCCTGAACCAGTCTCCAGCCTCACTCCCCTGCAGCACGGCTCTGACTGAATTACTCAAACTTTCAGTAAATCCAAGATGCTCTGACGTAGAGAGGACAAGTACAAAGAACTTTGGAGCTAGACAAGCCTTTTGAGTTGGGGTAGAAGGTTTAAATTATTTTGGTCTGAAGCAGTAAACAGTTTCTCTGAGGGTGCAGGCATAATGGGTAAAGCACAAAAAGCTCTGCTGGTTTACTTTCTATAGAATATGGGAAAGCTACATGAAGGAGACAGTTTAAACTTCTCTGGCTATCCATCAACCAGAGCTTGCTGATTGACTAAGTTATTGAATGTGGCTATATATCATGGACAACCAAAAAATCTGAACATGTTCCCATAAGTTGATGATGTCATTGGAGAGACAAGGAAAAATAGATGGAAGAAAGTACGGCATCGGGTCAGATAGCATGGAATCAAATCCTGGCCATTTAACCTTCCCAAGCCTCTGTTTTTTTCTCTGTACAAAGAAGGGATTTGATTGAATGACCTCTTAGGTAGTTTAGTTGGTGCAGATGGCAAGTGTTTGCAACATTAACCTTGATACAAGGGCCGTTGCTGTATTTCATTTATTCATTCAACAATAACTTACGAATGTCTAATATTTTCCAGACAATCTTCTAAGCACATGGGATACATTAGTTGAGAAAGAGATGAAGATTCCTGCCCTCAAGAATCTGACATTTTATCGAGGAGATACAGGTAAGGAAAAGGTAAGCAGAGCCAGTAAGCAATTATATATTATGCATGAAAGTGACAGGTACTATAAAAATCTACAAACATAGTAACATGAGGAGTTCACAGTTTGAAATGTGGGTAGGCTTTATTGAGAAAATGACGTTTGAATAAAGACTTGAAACAGGTGAGCAGTTTCCATGTGGGTACTGGGGAAGAACCTGTCAGACAGAGGAAAGAACCAGTGGCATGGGAGCTTGTCTGGATAGAGGAAGAACCAGTGTCCCTGGAGCCAAGTGAGCGGCGGTGAGAGAAGGCAGCCAGACAGTCTGAGGCTCTGCTGGACGTTAGCGCTGAGTAAGTTGGACGGCCTCTGGACGGTCTCGAGCTCAGAAGTCGTAACAGGTTGACCGCCAGGGACAGAAGCAGGAAGACCATTTAAGAGGCTGTTGAGGCTACGGAGGAGAGAGAGGATGGCGGCTCAGGCCAGGCAGGAGCAATGGAGGTGAGAAGTGGTCAGAGATTGGCTATATTTTGAACATAGCTTCAAAGGACTTTTCTTACTTTCCCCATTTTGGGAAATGGCAGCCATTCTGGGTTTGGTCCAAATCAGTAGTACGTAGAAAAGAATCACTGGTGGAAACAGCTTCCTCCAGTGAAGAGATGGTGGTGAGGGTCAGTGGGAAGCACAGCTCCTCACCTCCTGCTTCAGCTCCCAACCCGGGATGGCCTTTCCTCTCACGGCCCACGTGTCTACCCAGAGCTTCTCCTCAGGCTCATCCATGAATGATTCTTGTGCCAGTCGCCATCTTCCTCTCACTTGGCCACTGCCAATCCATTCTGCAACAAGCTGGAGTGTGAGCAAAACTTATATTCCTAAGGGATGGGTGGTAGGTAGGTAGGTGGAGGACAGAGATGGGGAGGTAGATACAGGGTGGATGCACAGATTCCCAAAGAACCGAGAAGGAAAAGTAGATGCAACGGTCTCTCCACTTGGCTGTGTGTTTGCTTGGTTGAAGCGTAACACGGAACAATGCACTGAAAACTGGGAGAAGGGTATTGTCTTAGGAGTGCTACTTAGCAAGCTACTAAAATCCCTTGGGTTTCCAGCTTTGCCCCTGCAAAGTGAAATGCATGGGAAAGGTGACCTGGATGGCCTGGGTAAGCTTCTCCATCGTTCGCTCTGTGTTCCACAGAGTCACATGTGCCTTTATTTCCTCTCTTCCCATAACAGGTTTCCTCTTGGCAGCTCAGCTTAAGCGATGTGTTTTCTCTTCCGGTTTCTTCTCATGCTTTCGGGCTCCCTGAGCTTTTTCCACTGTGTGCCCTTTTCTCCCAGCAGATGGCAGTATTGAGTTTTGTTTTCCAGAGGTGTGACTTTCCCCCTTGTGGAGGGCCTCTGCCAGCTGCCCTTTCTGCAAAAGCTTGTGCCCTTTCGGTGCAAGAGGTGACCACAGAAGAGAAAATTGAGGGAGGAGCTGATAGGGTTGAGAGGGCCTCCCCTGAAACACCTGGCGATGCCCACTGGCCCCACCTTGCTTCTCATGCAGGTCGATTTTTATTTCTATTTTATTTTATTAATTATTTTTATATTCTATTCAATTCTTTTTAAAATTAAACTTTATTTCAAATTCAAAAAATAAGGTACACAAAAGGCAGCTTAACAAGTTATGGAAACATTACTACAAAAAATTCTGTCCAGGCACTTTTATCTCATCTAGTCCTAAAAACAAATTCAGTTGTTTCTCCCTTGTTCAGAAAGATACGCCAGTGAGCACAGATTGGTTATGACATGATCGAGGTCTCCTTGTTAATGAAGAAAATGAAGGAGAACTCAAATGCTGAATCTTCTTCATATCTCATAGAACTAAACCCCGTATTCCTTTTTTTGACTTTAGCACTGATATAGTATGTTCTTTGCTTTTGCTACAAAATATTACAATATTATTAACTATAGTCCATAAGTTACATTGGTTATATTTTCCCCCATGCATCACCATATTCTTAACACCCCTGTAGTAGAACATTCCTGTATTTATATTATTAACCACACTCTTCATCTACCGCCTAAATCACTATTGCACAGTCCCGAGATTGTCCTCCAGCTCTCCTCCAACTGCCATTAGCCTCTCTAGACTATCCGTTTCAGCCACAATCGCATCCATAAGTCAGCAGTGTTTTCACACTCATTATAATTATCATGTGCTGCCATCAGCTCCATCCATTACCGCATATTTACAGTTGACCTTATTAAACATTCTACATACATCCAGCATCAGCTCCCCCTTCTCTACCCACATTGTCTCCCACCAACCTACACTCCATAGTCCAACTCCATAAGTTACTCCTTGTATTTAGTTCATACCAGTGAGACCATACAGTATTCATCCTTTTGTGTCTGGCTTACTTCGTGGAACGTTATGTCCTCAAGTTTACTCCATGTTGTCAGGTGCTTCCCCAGTTCATTTCTTCTTACAGCTGAATGGTATCCCATCGCATGTCTATACCACATCTTGTTTATTCATTCATCAGGTAACGGGGGTTGTTTCCATCTTTTAGCAATTGTGAATAATGCCGCTAGGAACATCACTGTGCAAATATCTTTTCCTGTCCTTCTTTTCAGTTCTTCTGAATATATTCTCAGTAATGGGATTGCTGGATCATATGACAGTTTTATATTTAGTTTCCTGAGGAACCGCCATACTGTCTTTCACATAAGTGGCACCATTTTACATTCCTACCAACGGCGAAGGAGTGTTCCTATTTCCCCACATCCTCTCCAGCACTTGTAGTTTCCTGATTTTTAACATAGTGACCACTCTAAGGCATGAAATGATCTCATTGTAGTTTCAATCTGCATTGCCCTCATCGCTAGTGATGTGCCTTTTGACCATTTGTGTTTCCTCTTTGGAATAATGTCCATTCAAGTCTTTTGCCCATTTTTAAATTGGGTTGCTTGTTGTTGCTTTTGTTTGTTTGTTTGTTTTGGTCAAGTTGTACGATCTCTTTATAAAACATGAAAATCAAACATTTTTCGGATATGTGGTTCCCAAATATTTTTTCCCATTGAATTGGCTGCCTTTTCCCTTTCTTAACAAAATCATTTGAAACACAAAAGTGTTTAATTTTAAGGAGGTCCCATTTATCTATTTATTCTTTCATTGCTTGTGCTTTGGATGTAAGGTTCAAGAAACCACCTCCCACCACAAGGTCTTGACAATGTTTCCCCACATTTTCTTCTAGGAGTTTTATGCTTCTATATTTTGTATTTAGGTCCTTGATCCATTTTGAGTTAATTTTTGTATAAGGGGTGAGATAGGAGTCTCTTTCTTTCTTTTAGCTATGGATATCCAGTTTTCCCAGCACCATTGAACAGGCTCTTTTGACCCAGTTGAGTAGATTTGACAGCCTTGTCAAAAATCACCTGAATACTTACCTGGCAGAGGAGGTGCCATGATCACAAAGGTGGTTTTCCCAGGGTGAGGCTCATCCATTGTGCTCTGGGTGTGCTGACCCCGGCGATTTCCCCAAATTCAGGAAACTCAACTGCATGACTTGTGGTAGTGGGAAAAAAATCATTTGACCATAGATGTGTGGGTCTATTTCTGAACTCTCGATTCAATTCCATTGGTCAATTTGTCTGTCTTTATGCCAGTACCATGCTGTTTTTACCAGTGTAGCTAGATAATATGCTTTAAAGTCAGGAAGTGAAAGTCCTCTAACTTCATTCTTTTTAAAGACATTTTTTTGGCTATCAGGAGCCCTTACCCTTCCAGATAAATTTCATAATTGTTTTTCCAGTTCTACAAAGAAGGCTGTTGGAATTTTTATCAGGATTGCATTAAATCTGTAGATGAACTGGGGGTAGTGTTGATATCTTATTGTTATTTAGTCTCCCAACTCATGAACACGGGATATTCTTCCATTTATTTAGATTATCTTTGGTTTCTTTTAGCAATGTTTTATAGTTTTCTGAATATAAGTCCTTTATATTCTTGGTTATGTTTATTTCTAAATATTTTGTTCTTTTAGTCGCTATTGTAAATGAATTTTTTTTCTGACTTCCTCATCAGTTAGCTCATTAGTAGTGTATAAAAATGCTATTGATTTTTGTATATTAATCTTGTACCCTGCCACTTTGCTGAAATTGTCTATTAGTTCTAGTAGTTTTGTTGTGAACTTTTCAGAATTTTCTAAGTATAAGATCATATCACCATCAAATAGCAAAAGCTCTACTTCTTCCTTTCCTATCTGGTTTCCTTTTATTTCTTTTTCTTGCCTAATTGCTCTATCTAGAACTTCTAGTTACGATACTGAATAACAGTAGAGAGAGTGGGCATCCTTGTCTTGTTCCTGATCTCAGCAGGAAAGCTTTCAGTCTTTCACCACTGAGTACAATGTTAGCTGTGAGTTTTTCGTATATGTGCTTTATCATATTAAGAATGCTTCCCTCTATTCCTATCTTTCGGAACAAGAAAGGATGTTTTATTTTGTCAGATGCCTTTTCTGAATCTATTGAGAGGATCATGTGGTTTTTCTTCTTCAATTTATTAATATTATGTATACACTGATTGATTTTCTTATGGTGAACCACCCTTGCATACCTGGGATAAAGCCCACTTGATCATGATGTATAATTTTTAATGTGTTTTTTAAAGCAAGTATTTTGTATTTAGTATGTATTTAGTTAGCAAATATTTTTTTGAGGATTTTTGCCTTCATATTCATTAGAGAAATTGGTCTGTAATTTTCTTTTTTCTTTCTTTTTGGTAATATCTTTATTTGGCTTTGACATTAGAGTGATAAAATAAAACTGTCTTCCGCATTTCAAAGAATTATCCCAACTCAATTGCTCTTCCAACCCTGAGATGTAGGTAATAAGATCTCGGCTACCTCATTACAATGGGTGTGGAGAGGGAGAGAAGTAGATTGAGTGCTAGATTTATTATCTAGAGAAACAGATTCTCCTCCAGCCCAGTGCTGCTACGCAAGACGTGGGCAAGACTCAATTTCCCTGGGCCTCTGAAATCCCCCCCTGTTCTAGGATTCTACAGAACCATGAAAAAAATTGATCCACATGTGATTTTCAAGCCACTTGCCAAGGGACACATGGAAGCTCAGTGGTGCGGAGAACCTCTGTTTTAGGCATCAAGTTTCTTTCTTCCCAGAAGAAAGTGCACAGAAAAGCCAGTTGGTGTAGCAGATCAAAGCAAGCTTCTCTGTTTGAAAGAAGGTAGAATCATGAGCCCCCTCACCTTCTTGCAGACAGCATGGAGCAGGGCTCAAACCCCTAACACAGGGAAGCCACCGTCCTGCTACTGGCCCTTCAGACATTCAAGTGCTGTGTCCTGATCTGTTCATCAAGGAATTCTGGGCTCCTGATGCCAGGTTTTCTTTGACTGCCTCATGAGAACTTTGCAGGGAGGAGAGTAAATAACTTTTTTCAGGGGTAGCAGGTGTTGTCAGAGTGTGGATTATATTGGGGTAGATGGTGTCACACTCCAATTTACAACCCTTTTATGGTTCTTCATCGCCTATGGGATCAATTCAGACTTGTTATCAGAGATACAGGACTTTTATAGTCTTATAATCCCTTCCTCCCCTTGACCCCTTCAGCCCCGGTGGGCAAACCACGCGCCTGGTACATCCCTGAAGGTGATGCCCCTCGACGCGCCCACTCATTACGGAAGATACAGCTGCGGTGCACCTTCTGCAGAAACTTCCTTCCTCAAGCAACGCCCCGCCTAGCAGCCACAGCATTTTGAACACACTGCTCTTATAGTCCACATCACGTACTTCCCACCTTCTTTCTCTCTTGTTTGTGCCTTGCTTGAGAATAGGAGCTTGTCTTATCCATCCTCACTATCAGCAGCATCTGATCCGTGGGATTCGTGTTAAATCAGCGAATCATAGAAGATGTCTGGGTTGAGGTAGACCCTTAGGAAGTGAGAGAACTAAGGGATGACTTAGGAATTTATTACAGAGCATTTAGGCAAATACAGCCATCGTTGCCTCACAAAAGTGCGTACATATATACCTCCTAACAAAACGTTGCATGACTGCCTACAGAGTAAAAAAGAGATTGCACAGTTTGCTGGTGTTGTTTGTAAATGACCTTATCAGAGTTGTTCTACAATCCAGTCCAATGAGATTGTGAATAGGCAAATAGGACTTTAGCATAACGGAAAAAAAAATTTGAACCCATGATTTCAGCATACATGATAATGCAGATAATTCAACTGTTTGACGTTCCCATCCTTTTGAGGAAATTCATATTCAAATTAATTGTTAAAACATGGTTGTAGTAGAATCTCTAACTATCAGAAAAAATGAACCACTTTATTGCACACTAACAGCATTAGTTTGTTAGCAAATAATAAGAAGAAAGTCTCATTTACATACCTACATTTTACTACTCATTTGTCTATTTAAAAGTATATGGTACTGGGGCCGGCTGTAGCTCAGTGGATAGGGCGCCGGCATACCACATGGGAAGCCCTGGGTTCGGTTCCCGGGGACCTCTCCTAGCAGGCAGACCGCCTGAGAAGGCAAGCCGCCATGGGCGGGCAGAGCCGCCTGCGAACGGAGCAAAGCCGCCTGCGAACGGAGCTAAAGCCGCCCGGGAACGGAAGCAGAGCTGCCCACAAGCGGGGCAAGTCGCCTGCGCAGTGAGCTGACTCGGCGTGTTGCCGCAGTGGGGGGAGACAAAGCAGACATAGAAGAACACAAAAAATGAACACACAGCAAGAGCAAGCAGAAAGGGGAGGGATATGTAACAACAACAACAAAAAAGCATATGGTACTACAAAAAAAGGTTTTTTAAAAAGTCAAAGCTGGGACTTTTCATGTGCCCAGATCCTCAGGGAAAAAAAAATAAAAAGCAAAGTCTGGTGCATTCTCTTCTAGTTTTTAAGAGGAAGAAAAGCTGTGTAAAGCATTGGTTTCATTTTTTAATACATTTTAAGCATTAGGAAAAAAGGAAATGCAAAATTTTAGATTGACACTTTTCATTATTTTTCCAATTGTTCCAAATAAGCTCCTCTTACAGTTTACTCTTCTGATCAAGGATGATAGTAGAGGAAATGGCTTCTTGGCTAATGCCAAGAACTGCTTCATTTTCTATCTTTTAAAAACGGTTTTTCATTTAGATCTTTAAAGCAACCATGTCAAACTCTAAAAATATGCCTTGCCTTTATTTGGGAAAATATTATATCAATTCAATCCTTTACATATTCTTAAGGATTGAATTGAGATGCATATCTTTATATTAACATTTTTAAAGGTTTCTAGAGTCTTAAGTTTGATGATAATTCATGAAGAAAAGGAAGTGCAGTGTGGGCCTAAGAGCATGGATTCTAGAGCCCTGCCTGCCTTCTAAGTATACCTTAGAAGCTGTGTGACTCTGGACAAGTCACTTTGCTGTTCTGTGCCTCATTTTCCTCAACTACAAAATAAGGGAAATGATTGTAACAACCTCCCAGGGCTGCTGTAAACATTAAATGAGTGGAGACGTGTAAAGTATACAAAATCGTCCTGGTGCATAATAAGCCATACACAGAAATACTGCCAGCTTGGACCAAAAGGGACAGAGAGAGGATCGCATGAAGGACGGTTGTCAGACCCCCCAATTCTGTAGGTAGGAAACAGGCTGATAAACCAGCTCGGCTACAAACACATGCTACCCTGCACGAGAAAGGAAGGATACCTGAGCACAGAGCCATGCACCCCAGTGGATTATTCCTCAGCCTTGAAACATAATGGGATTTTCGCAGTTGGATTTTGGAATTGCTTCGGACCTATGACTCCTTTCTTCCATTTTCTCCATGTTGGAATGGGAATGTCTAAGTATGTTATCCTATGCCTGTCTTAGCAAGGTTTTTGGGGAGCAGATAATTTGTTTTCTAGTTTCACACATACACAGATAGACAGGAATTTTGCCTCAGGATGAATCATATCCAGACTCGCACCCATATCTGATTTTTAAAAAAATTTATTTTGAAAGAAGCTTTAGATTACATAAATGTTACGTCAAAAATGCAGGGGGATTCCCATATACTCTCCCCCTCCCCCTCCTACACTTTCCCCCATTAACAACATCCTTCATTACTGTGGTCCATTCCTTACAACTGATGAACACATACTGAAGCTCTGCTGCTGACCAGGGTCTGGAGTTTACATTGTGGTTTACACTTTGCACCACAGAATTTTATAGGTTTTGATAAAATGTATAGTGACCTGTATCTGTCATTGCAGTGTCATGCAGGACAACTCCAATGTCCCCCAAATGCCCCGTGTTGCACC
>PVKH010048001.1:0-10243 GCA_004027955.1 Chaetophractus vellerosus | reverse complement strand
AAAATAGCACCTGGCACATGGCAAATGGTAAATATTGGCTATCATTGCTATTATTACTGAAACAGTAATAATAAGGGATAGATGTGGGATATTTGAGTTAAAAAACATTATTTAAAACTTTTAGTGAAAATTTAACTCAAATTACATTATTTATAGCTCTATATTCATCTTGAACTTTTACTACTTTATATATAATTTATTGGTTCCTTTGGTAAATGTGGGTGAAATTTTAAAAGATATTCTAAGATACAAGTTCAGTTAACAAATATAGTGCTAAATAAATATTCAATATATTAGTTTATATACAGGTTTTCTGGCATGATGAGATTTTCTTTCTTCTCAACATTTTCTTTCTTTGGCATTCCCACATTTGACAAATCAGTAAAGATAGAGCCTTATATGTGTTAACCCAGACAATGCCCTGAGAAGTGGTTTATATTAGCAAGAAAAGTCTCTAAATGTCATATAGTTATTTCCTTTTAAGAATTGGAAATGCTTAAACCTTCTCCTGCAATAAGTAGTTAGAAACTACTGCAGCACTTCTAATATAGAGCAATGACTAGTGTCCATGACCTTCAGGACTTTGTTACATAACTTTCTGGATAAAGCTGTAACTTAAAGGGAGAGCAAAACACAAGACAACCAAGTGCGATGTGGGGGAAAGCAAGGAAAATGAAGTAGACCAGAAAGAAAATTGGTTTCAGGATGCTTATCGAATGTCACACTATGAAAACTACAAAATGACTTGATAGGGTAAATAACAAAATGTTTTTTAATATTCACTGGATTGTGTGTTCATGGCAAGATTATTTTCTTTTCATTGAACTGTACCTGCACATCCTTCTAGCTATTAAACACTTAACCGAGGCTTAACAACCATAAAAAGTCATTGTTTCAAGGTCTGAAATTAATTTATTGTTGGTAATTGTTATAATCCTAGAAATGAGAAAGCAGTCATTCTCTCACCATAAGCGTGGTGTGATTTTCCTAAGGACAGGCCTACATTTCATGTTAGCTGGTAAGTATAATTTATTAAATGTATCAAATAATTATTTCCAAAATAGCAATAATTGCCACTTCTTGCAAATGATGCGATGCTCACAGAGACATCATCAAGCTTTTCCAAAATTGAATGATTTCCTTCTTCTTTTCATTGAGTAAAGCAACTAGCAGATAATCCTCAGTCAGCTATTCCACGTACTTTATCAATTCTACAACAGCAAAATTGTGAAAGAAACAATTTACCAGAAATAAACACTGCTCTCTTCATCTTTACTTTCCTTGTTGGATCTAGCTTTCACAGTATAATGGTTACATTGTCAAGATTCCACTAGATGGTAATTCATTTTCCCTCTGTTACCCAAGAGCCTAAAAGCAAATTCCCAACAATGCATTAAGAGGCATAAAAAACAATTCTTGAAAAAAGAATTAGATTAGATATGAAGCAATATAGGAAAAGTTGAAGATTGGGAATTACACTTATCAAGTTGCACATGAAGAAATGTCATTTGTGAGATCTCTAAGGAACCAGTTTTGGCTGTTTGATACACTGTGCCTAGGATTTGTCAGGTTACAATATAGTTCTTGGATTCAAAGAAATCAGCAGTCACTTATCTTGTAAAACAGGTCCCGTGATAGACCAATTTGTCTGCCAATGTTTATCCTTCTCTCCAGGTAACTCCTCTAAGTGGGTTTTTTCCCAAATAAAAGCTAATTATGAGTTGATTATTTTTTCTCCTTTTGTGTTTTCAACTGAGTTCTTGGCTCATGAATATGCCTCACCTTTTTCTTGGTCTTTTCCACAAATGCATTGATGAAAACTGAAGTAAGCCTTAATTAAATTTGCATTGTCTGGATAAAGGGCACCAAGATAATTCAGATATTTGAAATCTACTCATCATCTATCACCTTCATGCTTTACCTTTCTTTGATCCTGTTTCCAGCATTTGCTGAAAGTAGTGAAGTCAGTTTCCTCTCCTTATTGTTTTAAAACTGTCTGCTTTGTAGTAAAGACACTAAGAAACAGTGAAATTATCTAAAAGGCAAAAAGCAAAAGAGAGGAGGAAGGAATGCTGGAAATGTCTAAAACAATGAACCTTTGAAAAATCAAGTTTTCTCTAATTCAAGTTTTTCCTATCAGGCAGTGTCTCATTTTCTGTTTGTCTATGTGTTTTCTTTCTTTCTTTTTTTTTTTTTATAAGGTTCAACTATGATTTCTTGGAGTGAGCCATTCAAGTATTGTTCCACTATAAACAACTTGTCATTCTAGTATTGTTCCACTATAAAGCATTAGCACATTTCATCTACCAACATGTACCCAACCTAAAAAAAGACCAATACCAAAGTCCTCACTTTATTTTTTTTTTTATTTTTTTTTTAATTTTATTACATATCTCCCCTTCCCCCCGCTGCGGCGACACGCCGAGAGTGGTTGCTGCGCAGGCGCGGCTTTCCCCGCTTGTGGGCGGTCTCTGCATCCGTTCACGGCCGGCTTTTCAGTTCGCGGGTGGCTGGCTGCCCGTGGCGGCTCTTGCCCTGTCCGTGGCAGCTTCTTGCCCTGCCCACGGCGGCTCCGGCCCGCTCGTGGCGGCTTGCCATTCTCAAGGCGGTCTGCCCGCTAGGGGAGGTCCCCGGGAATCGAACCCAGGGCCTCCCATGTGGTATGCCAGCGCCCTATCCATTGGGCTATCGAGCCGGCCCCAAGTCCTCACTTTAAAGCTTTCCTTTTTCCTTTTGACTTCATTCTTTTTTTTTTCAAGCTCTTGAGCTATATCTGCTCCCTCTTTCCTTTTTTTTTTGGTTGTTGTTCTTTCATTTGAAAAGTGTCATTATTTCTTACTCTTTAAAGGAAAGGGGCAAGGTGATAAATTAGTAATTTCAAAGAGATACAATGCCATTTACTGGGAAACTACAATATTTCCAAATACTTTCAACTCTAATAATGGAATAAGACAATTACAGTTTTAGGAGTTCTGTAACTCTCATTGCTCTAGTGGTTTCCAAATATTTTCATTATGTGATAGAAAATGGCTTTCTGCTCAGTATACCAGATAAATCTGACCATGAAGTTACTTATGGGGTAAGTGAAAGGTGTTGGGTTGTGCTTTTATTGCTCTATTTACAGAATGAAGGCTTAAACCCAACATTACCTTATAACCTCATGAATAAATTATATAGCTAGTATTATATCTTTTTAAAAATTTTGAGTTCTTGACCATTTGAGGCATGAAACTATGCTACAGTTTGCAATTTGGTTTCACAATTATCTCTCCTTTTAAAAAAAGAACATGTTTTTGTGCAGCAAATCCCCACCAATCTTAGCCAATTCTCTCTCCTCTGTAAATTCTGAGTCACAACCTTACAATTTATAAAGTTCTGAGCTCGGGCTTCCCAGCTCTGCATCTTTGCAAAATTAGGGTGCAACTTTGCCCACCCTTATCTTGCTATCTCTTTGGGGAGGAAGGGAGGCACTGATCTGTAGTCAGAGGTAGATGGTGGATTAAAGATGACTTTACTCAAAATTGTTTTCTCCTCATAGTCCTCTACTTGCAGATATGTTTAATGAGCTCTGTGTTACTCTTATGAATTAAACAAAATGACCAAGTAATAATATTGTAGAAAGTTTGGAAAAAGAAAATAATTCAGAAGAGAATGATTTGAATGGAAATATATTTCTTCTAGTTGACACCAGCCTAATAAAGGAATAAGGAAAAGAAGGGACAGAATGATATCAAAATTTTGCTTAGCCACTTATAATTTCTGTGATCCAGACAAATTACTCTGTTTCTATATACTGAGTATACTCTTACCTTGAAAAGTTGTTCCAATAATTAAATGAAATCATGTGTGCAAAATATTTAGCACACAATAGTCATGCACTGTATTAGTCAGCCAAAGGGGTGCTGATGCAAAATACCAGAAATCTGTTGGTCTTTATAAAGACCAGGCCATAAAGCATAAGTTACTTCCTTCACCAAAGTCTATTGCCACGTGTTGGAGCGATATGGCCGCTGACAACTGTGAGGGTTCAGGCTTCTTGGGTTCCTCTCTTTCTGGGGCTCCGTTTCTATCCAGGCTTTGTGCCTCTGTTTCCTCCATAAGGTCAGCTGTAGACTATGAGGCTCTCTAGGCTTTGCCTCGCACCACAAAGCCAGCTGTAGACTATCAGGCGAATGGCTCGTCTGTATCCCGGGGCCTTCTCTCCTTCCTCACAAAAAAGCTCCTCCGTCTGCTGGCCTCCCTGGGCTCCAGCATCAAAACTCGAATCAGAACTCCAACTCAAAACTGCCTCAATTCTATCCTTTGCCATGCCTTTTATATTTGATTCCCCATCCACCAAGGGGTGGGGCTCAACACCCTACTGACATGGCCCAGTCAACGCCCTAATCATAATTTAATCATGCCCAGATTAGCAGACCGGTTTACAAGCATAATCCAATATCTGTTTTTGGAATTCATAAATACATCAAACTGCCAACCTGCTACATGCACTAAGTGGCTAGTTTTCTGGAATCCAATAATGTGACAGTGTTGGGGTTTTGGTGAACCACACACTTTTTAATACAGTGTAGCACAGTGGTCTTCAAACTGGAGATACAAACTCCCAGAGGAACACAAAGCCTCTAAAAGTAGTAGTAGGCATGGATCATTTTAAAAGAGTCAAGTTCTTGAGTCAATACGTACTCTTTTCTAAACTTGACCTGTCTCAAAATTCTCCTATATGTTGTGAAGGCAACAAAGAGCACAGTCAGGTCTCCTTTCACATTGCCCCTTTCACATCATCTTCTCTTAATTGACTGAAAAAAAAAAGTCATTCCTTTTACCTATCAAAATTGAAAACTTCTGGTGTCCTAAACATTGGGAAAAATGGAAAACTTATGCATTGTGCCTCTTTTAGTCCATATACCATAACAACGCCATCCATCCCGTTAAAAAGGTGTACTTTCAATCCAATTTTACTTGGGATAGTTAATGATAACTGATCACAATCTATAATATATATCTGTTGATTTTATCAATTATCCACTACTGATAATTATCATAACAACTCAGTCAGAAGGGATGTTTAACCCCCAGAGCTTTATAGTTATAAGAAATTATTTAAAATTCAATATTCATTTATATTCATATTTTTGATGCAGAAAGTATAAGAGGGTGATCAATAAAAGACTCTCAAGCATGAAAAATATTATATTATGATAACATTCTGGTGAGGAAATGTAATAAAAATGCAATTACAAGCAAAAAAAGGAAGGATTATTCACAAATTTTTATAATCAATGGTTCTGGTTACCATATCATTGTGGTACTTCGATTCCCTTGGAAACATTTAAGAGGGTGATCTCACAATTACATTTTTAAATGATAATGCTTACAATATATGGAAAATTACATCCTTTCAATGGCTTAAAGTTATTATTAAAAATGTACAAGAAGGTTCATAACAAAATTTTTTTCCAGGATAGCCAAGCAATATAAGTCAGTCTGCCAGCAGAGCTTAAGATCATGGGCTTTCAAATTAAATGAATGTCTCTAGTCTCCGCCCCTTGTTTTTTTAAAAAACTATGTTCATCTTAACCTTCTCTGGGCCTTAGCTTTCTTATCTGTAAGATGGAAATAAAACCTGAGATAATTCAATGAGACAATGTATTTAAAATTGTTTTAGGTTCTCCCAACATCTGGATTTGAAGGCAATAGGGACAAGGAAAAAAAGGCCTCTGTGGAAAAAAAAACACACACACAACAAAAAAAACTGGGAGGATTCAAAAGCAAACGGTCTGTCAAGATCTCAAGAACAACTAGAAAACAACCATTAAACTCAGCTCTAGATCCAGATCTGAACACTGTGCAGATTTGAAATGCTGCATTTCTATGTTTCATGGAGAAGATTGTTCAATGACATAACAAGGAAGGTCTATTGTTCTCAGTGTCTTTCTCCTATCTCCAGGTAATATTTAACTGAGCTAAATTTCTCCCACCCTGAAAAACATCAGGTATCAGCAGCATCCTTGAAGCTTCAGCAGCCCAAACACACTGGCTGTTCACAGCCTTGAAGGCACACTGAAAAAGTAATGATACTTCTGGGACCACAGCTACAACCTACCTCCTCCCATGCCCATAGTCATATACCTGCACCAAAACCATCTTGAGGATTTTATTTTACTTATTATTTTATTTTATTTTATTTTTTATATTTTTAAGGCCAGTAACAAGAGTTTATTAAGAAACAAGAAAAGAGATAGTACATACTCAAGATATGGGTACAGGTGTGTTACAGAGTGAGATGCACCACCTTGAGGATTTAAGAAAGTCTATGCCACCTATTGAGAGCCAGATGGCATCCTCCACCCCAGAACTATCTCTCAGGCCATAAGGAGAGCTGAGGGAAAGGGGTGGGGGAGAGGCTGGAATGGCAAAGGACCATTCTCCAAGGGACAGATCTTTGGAATTTAAGAAGTTGGTGCCTGGGAAGGGAGATTTGCATAATTATGAGCAATACATTTGCCTGAACATGGCTGGTTTTGTTACCTGCACGTAGCTGCTAGAGGGAACAGAGGTCTGGGGTAAGATACTTGCATGTGGGTCCCTGCTTCACCATTCACTAGCTGGGTAATTTAGGGCAGACTGCTTAATCAATATAAGGCTCAGTTTCCTCACCTGTAAAATGGGGGTAATGATAAGATCTTCTTCAAGAATTGTTGTGTGTTTGTGAGGATAAAATGAGAAAATCTGGTTTTTCCCCAATCTTGCCTCATTATAACAACTGCAGAGGGTGCTCTATAAGTCATAAATTCCTGGACCCCATACCAGACATGAATCATAGTATCCAGGGCAGGGGCCTGGGAACTGTATTTTGAATGCCTCCCTTGGATGATTCTTAAAATCTAGCTAGAATGGGAAATAGCTAGTTCCTCGTGCATAAGTGCTCAAAAGTATTAGCTACTAAGAGCATTTTAGACGATTATTTTAGTGGTTATGGCTAACAGTTAAAATTAGGCCTAAAGGAAGTCAAAATAATCAGAAATTTAAAATTCCACCCAAATTATCTTCTTTCCATACTAAATCAAACAATTGATTTGACCAACTATTTCCCCATTCAATAAATTAAAATTGAGTGGGAAAAATAAATAAAAAATTAAGTTTCCGAAAAAGATTATTGTTCAGTCAGCAATTAAGGCAGCCGTTTAAGGGCTGTCTCTATTTAGCAATAAGACCAGGGTTAGAAATTATAACAAAAAGATGAAAAATCTCCATCAGTTTCCTAAATAGATTTCGCATGAGTCAATTATTATGTGTTTCTTCAAAGAATAGTAATTTGCTGGTCTGAGGGTATGCTACAATTTTACCAGTTTGAAAGAGAGCTAAATGTTGCAATTAGATTCAATTAATACATCTACTACATTGGTTTTTCAACTGTTTGACCATGGTTCATGGAAAGGAATACTCTTGAGATATATATGATATGATATTGTACCCTTATGACTTGTGACACAGTCAAATATTTTCTCTCTCGTTTTTTAAATTTGGTTGCAATTCACTAAATTGCTTTCACAACCTCTAATTGACCCAAACCACTAATGAGTTACAACATAAAGTTTGAAAAGCACTGGCATAACATACACTGGGGTTTTGCACCAGAAGTTAGAATTTTTTACTGTCTCACAAATTGTGAGTAGGAAAATATCTGGCTAAAATTAGAAATAAACCAGAGAGATTACTAATCCCAGTTTGAAAATCAGTGATAAGATGAGATGAATTGGCAATTTGGAATAGAACAGACCTTCATGGTCTCATCTGGGTCTCTTTGACTTATTCCTTAAGCTGGCACACCCTGAAGCTCTACTTAGGGAGGAATATTACGAATACATGAATCTTTGGGATTTACTATTAATTACAAATAAAACAGCCGCAATACTTTGTCAAAGGTATAGGTAGGTTTTCTGGTGTGTGAATTTGAATATCAGAGATAGCTTATGAAAATATACTCTGAGCAACATGTTCTTTGAGAGGAAATGGCAAAGGTGTGGCAAAGGTGTGCCCTTATTTTGCACTGATAAAGAGTTGGCTGCTCTGTTTTATTTTATCTTTCATTTTTTCCCCTTTCATAAAATGTTTCTCCTAAGAGTTAGCACTAGAAGTTTCCAAAAGAAAGTGATGCAATGATACCAAGCCACAGCATTTGTTAGTGGTTAAGTGTAGGGACTTGAGAATCAGACATACCAAGGCTAGAATTCCACCTCTCCATCTACTGGTTGTGTAAATATGGGCAATTTTTTTAACCTCTGACCCTCAGTTTTCTCATCTGCAAAATAGGAATAATGTCAACTCATAGGGTTCTAAGAATTCCTTAAGATAATATATTATCACAGCAAGTAATCACAATGAGTAATACTCCCTAATATAGTATATACATCAAAATTTCTGCATAAAAATTTGTGACAAATAAGTTTTTCTATGTACTCAATGATAAAAGATTTATTTGAGGGCAAGCAAATTAGTTACCATCTGCTGCCTAATGTAGTGGTTTTCATTTGACCCAGTTAAACTTGTCTCATCTCTCATCAGTTCACCTGGATTTTATGTGGATTTTATGGCCAGAAGTTTTCCACTTAAATATAAAAGCAGAGGGTTTTGCATTGGTTTAATCAGTGTGATTGCTATAGACAAAAGCACCCATTGTGCATACGCACTCTGTGAGGTAGAGGAACACCAAAGGAAATGTCACTAATCAGTGGCACATCATGCAGTGAGAAAATCCATGAAACCATCCTGATTATTGGGTCAATTAATGGACATAAATAGTAATTTTTAAGGAATGCACAGTAACTCTCAGTTGGAACATCTTCAATACACAGTATAAGTATTGAGAAACTATTAGGCAGGGATATATTTATTCATTCATGGCATGAAAATATTATGCAATGATTTGCCTTTTTGTTTATTCAGAGTAAGCCATCTTTTGAATTCCAAGTTCAAAATATAGTAGAATATTTTATAACATTGGTGCAAGTGACAGGATTATTACCCAGTATAAAGGCAAAGCTGTATAGTATCAGATTTTTACCCTATGTAAGTTCTGTGCATTGAAATAGGAGTCTACCATATGTGATTGTTAGAGTCCTAAATTGGATTTAGATACAAAAGCAAAGAATATGCCTAATTTTGGAATCAAGAGGGAAAAGACCCAACAGATATTAAACAAGGTTCACTGTATTGAAGTGAATGTAGCTCAAGCGATTGGGCTCTCGTCTACCATGTAAGAGGTCCAGGGTTTGATTCGTGGGGCCTTCTGGTGAAAAGCAAGCTGGCCTGCGCGGCAAGCTGGGCTGAGCGGAGAGCTGGCCCATGCAGGAGTGTTGACTGATACGGAGTGCTGGCCGGCGCAGAGAGATGGCACAGCAAGATGACACAACAAAAAGAGACACAGAGGAGAGTCAATAAGAGATGCAGCAGACCAGAGAGCTGAGGTGGCACAAGAGACTGAGGGCCTCTTTCCCACTCTGGAAGGTCCCAGAATCGGTTCCCGGTGCTGCCTAAAGAGAAGACAGGCAGACACAGAAGAACACACAGTGGATGGACACAGAGAGCAGACAGTGACTGCAAAACAATGGCAGGGGGGAGAATAAAAAAATAAATCTTTAAAAAAAAAGATTGAGTGTATATGGGCTAATCATAAATTCTGAAAAACAAAACTTTAAAATAATCTTTTTCTTTCTTAACTTATGAAATATATGGAGAATAAGGTAAACACTCTTTGGCCACATACATCTTTCAAAAAATTAGCATTTAACCATATTTGCTTCAGGCTTTTTTTTTTTTTAATATCCTAAGGGTCCGTGGTCTGTGGTGGCTTAGACCTACATACCCCAGAAAAACAAGCCTTTAACTTAATCCATTTCTGTGCCTGTGAACCCTTGAAAATAGGACCTTTTGAAGAGGTTACTTCAGTTAAGGTGTGACCCAACTGAATCAGGATGGGTGTTAATCCTATTGCTCAAGGCTTATTGGGAAGTCTGCACAGAGAAAAAGCCACAGAGAGCCAGCAGAAGCCAGAAGTCAATGAAATCCAGAGAAGCCAAGGGAGGCCACCACGTGCATTGCCATGTGACTATAAGCCAAGGACCAAGGATAACTGGCAGCCAGTCCCAGAATGCCACAGTCTTCTGGGGGAAAGCATTGCCTTGATGACATCTTGATTTTGGACTTCTAGCCTCAAACCATGAGCCAATAATTTCCGTTGTTG
>PVKH010048000.1:0-10245 GCA_004027955.1 Chaetophractus vellerosus | reverse complement strand
TGAGGCCAGGGAACTGGGACTTTATGCTCCAGCCTCTACCCCCAAACACACACACATATATTAACCAGTCACTGGATTGTGAGCTACCCTAGGGAGCAGACATGACATAGGACAAGATGCTGTTTGGCAGGGGACAATTCCCAGAGAAGTTCTCAGCCGAAGGCCACTGGCAGCCAGGACTCCCAGCTTTCAGCTTCTGGGGGATGAGAACCTCAGTCCTGAAGGGGGCATCTGGGCAGCTCACCGTGACATCCATCACACCCACCATTTCTTCATCCTTAACATGGACAAAGATGACATTTTTCTTCCATGTAGCATGCAGTTGACAATTGTGTTTGCGTGTTGTATTGTTGGTTAATATGAAAAAGTGGTATATTTGCATAAAGAAGGCATGTGTTGACAAGGAATAGATCTATTGCTTTAAATTCATCTTGCAAGTGGTTTTCATTGCAATAGCAGGAAACTAATGTCCTTTTAAAACCTTATTAAAATCATCTGGATATACTCAACCTAATAAAAGCAAAGTGCACGGCTGTTAGACTTCCTGTAGATTTCGGTATAGAGCAAAAAGGAGAGGTTTATAAGATATCCTACATTTAAAACTGAAGAAAGTTATGTTATTGGTATAAAAAATATGTTCCTTCGGAAGCAGATTCACAAAATAGCATTCCTACTCCTCTTTTGTTGGTGTGACTTTTTTGTGTGTCTTTAGGTACTGTGTCCCATTGGCCTCCTCCTTCTCTGTGGGTTTATATAGACCCACATTTTATTGGGACTGCTGGCCTATTTTGTTCCGTCCAAGACATTTCAACTCTCCACTCAAGAAAGGTCAATTATGAAGTGAACCTTTACAAAGCCTTGTCATCCCAGACTTAAGAACTATTTCAATTTTCACTTCTAAAGAAAAGAGGCAAGTTGAGCCTTCAGCATCGTTGCATTCTATTTAATCTAGTCACTTTAATGATTAATTACAAATGGGAGCTCTAAGTGGGATAGGGCAACCATTTTTCATGAGGCCACTCAGGTGGTCAGGTCTTTCTCTGGTGCATGGTGATCTTTTATTAAATTTGGCAACAAAAAAAGATCAAGTAATGTGCACCACATTATTGAGTTGCTTTGGAAAAGCACCACCACTGTTCATTAAGGAGGAAAATGCATGTAAATCCACACACTCACTCCCTCAAATCCAACATGCGTTTGACTCCAGGTCTTTGAAATGCAAAGGAAAACACTAAACACAGTGGGGTAAAACTCCTTTACAACAGGGAACTGGGAGGAAGTCTTGAATAGCATTTCTGTGGCCAACATACACAAGCTGAACATTACTTTTTGAACATATGGCCATATCCATGAAGGATGAATATTTTTGCCTGTGAAAAATTAATGTCCCACAGCTCTTAGAGCCATTGTTTCCTTGTGAAATGGAGTATGCAAAATGTCTTTTAAAAAATGCAACCTTTTAGAGAATAAATTGCCTCTCCTATTTTGGCTTGTGCTACTGGTTGCAAAGGCCCCTAAAGGAGAGTTAAGCAAATGAGCAAATAAGTATAAAAGAACCAGCCAAATTCACATGAGCATGGAGATGGAGAGAGTCAGCAAGGGAGACCAATTTTCATCCTTGTGTGAAACAAATAAAATGTCTCTTCAACTATTTTCTTTTTTTGATCTTTTAAAAGTGCAAAGGCTCATTGCTCTTTCTTGGTTAACGGATTGAGTTTTAAACAAAGAAAGCTCCTTGTTTTGAAGGCCACAGTAAGAAGAGCTGAGTTGAAGAGGATGGAGCCTGCCTGGGAGACCTGTGAGTTATCAGGTAAATGTTATGTCTGGGGTAGAGACTAAGATAACCAAGCCTCATGGGGCCTTGGATCAATTTAATTTTGATGAATGACCAGTCTGGTAAATATTATTTACATTACTGCACCAGTCGGGTTTGTTCAATTCACGTTTGAACAATCCACATGGCCTGGAATAGCGTCTCAACTAATCCCCAGAGGTCAGCTTTCCCCCACAGTAACTCACAATTAGAAGGATAATTAGTAATGAAGGTGCTGTGCTTTTGAACTAAATAATAAAAAAAAACAACTTTCCCTCCAACATGAGCAAACAGCTCAGTAATCTAGAATTGCAACAACTCTTGGACCACAAGGTTTCAAAACTATACTCTCAATGAGCTACATACGAAGTTGTATTTCTTTTTAAAATTTACTTCCGCTTTTAAAAAACAAATCCTTTAAACAAATATTACAGAATTTAAAAAGAAAAATATTTCTAATCATAGTCCTTTAACACTGTTTTTACTCAATGGCATTTTCTTCCACTCTATCTGCATTCATTTATTCGTTTATTCATGCATTCATGCTACAAGTGTTTATTGAGCTCTTAATATGTGTCAGTCCATGGTTTAGTCCAGGGATGGCAAATGTTTTCTATAAAAAGCTGGATAGTAAATATTTTAGGCTTTGTGAGCCGCATTGTCTCTATAGCAACTACTCAGCGGTCCCTTGTAGTGCACAAGCCACCACTGACAATACATAAATGAAATGGGTCTGGCTGTGTTCCAATAAAAGTTTATTTACAAAAACAGGTGGTAGGCTGGATTTGGCTGGATGGCCATGTTTGGCCAACCCCTGCTATAGTGCATGGAGATACAGAGACAGATAAAATAGACAAAGTCCCATTAAACATACATTGTAGTTGAGGGAGGCCAATGATAAATAGCAAAGATAATTTCAGGGAGTAACAAGTGCTCGGGAGGAAACATGTATTTCTCATATTAGACTCAGTATAACTATAGTTCGGTGCTCTGCTTTACTCAATTCAGATTATTTTGTGTGTATTTTCCAAGCAGCTACTTGGTCTTCATATTTACTGATGTTCCTGGACTCGCAAACAACCTGCCTACTTTCCTATATTTTACCCAATCCTCTCTCTAAGGAGTATGTTTAGTTAAATCTAACTTACGAGCATACGAACGAAGGGAGTAAATAAATCAAGGTGATCATCTTACAATAAACTTGTTTTCATTTCTCTGCTTCTGCTTTGGGCAAAGAAGTCCAGCAATTCTAGCCCAAGAAAAAGGCACCAGTGAGGAAGGTGAATGTAAAAACTTGTTTGCCCTCTGCTAGGAAAGTGCTTGTTAGCTGCTGAAACCAAGACAATCAATTTTTCAGGTATACTACAGCCTTAGGGTGATCCTGAAAATTGGGATCCAGAAGGCCAGAATCTTCTGAAACTAGACAGCAGGCAAATGGAAATCTTAGGCTTCCCATTCAGGTTCTGTCTACCACTGCCAGGGAACCGCTCCTCACTATTTAGTCCATTAGGAACAAAATCTCTCAGTGAAAGATGCTCAAGTCCAAATCATCGAGCATCAACTGGGTGTCAGCTGGATGCAAAGCACAATGCATGGCCCTATGTGATGGGAAGGATACCCTGATGACTATGACAAAGCCCCTTCCCTCCAGGGGGAGACAGCGACCGACAGGGATAGAACAGATTCACGGCATCATGTGTCAAGTGAAGGGAGAAATGATGGGTAAGACCTCCTCCCCTCTGTTCAATGTTTAGCGCAGAGGAAAGACTTTATACTCCACGCCCCAGGAAGGGCATTCATGGGAGCAGTGCTTCTCTTTCACTCCCCTCATTTGCTCCTCCCCTTGGGGAGCAGAGTAACCTCTGTGGTAGGTAGGAATGGAGAAGGAACTGAACATGTGTAGCTCAGGGGTGTCTGGATTTTTTAAAAAAAATAATAATGACGAATGTATATTGGAGCTTTCTATGTGCCAGACATAAACATTTTAATTTATTCAATCCTCATAACCATCCCATGAGGTAGGGCTATTATTTTAAAGATGAGGAGACTGAGGCACCAAAATAGTGAGAGACTTGTATGGCTGTTTGGCTAATGAGTGGATCATCCAGAATTGCTCTTGCACTCTAGCTCCAGGGTCCACGCTCTCAGCTTCCCTGCTCTGTGTTTCATCCGGGGTGTGAGAGTGTCCTGCTCAGTTCTTCCATGATGCAAGCACATCTGGGCCAGGCCCTGGGTCCAAGGTTTGCTCACATCCTCTCTGTCCCTGAAGGAGGCAAGGAAGCAATTTTGATCAACAGATCTATATGTTCTCTTGGATTGTGTATAACCATCATGAAATTTGGCAGGCAGAAAACCCATCCGTGTTCTCGAATTCAGCATCTCTCTTGCTTTGACACCTGTGTCTATTTTTTTCAAATTTTGATTCCAAAATTAGAGGGGAACAGATGTGATTAACTGTCACCCTAAATGTCAACATAATAAAGACATGAACAGCGGTAGTAAAAAATAGCTAACAATAATTTTGATATACCAGGCCATTACGCTCAGTGCATTAGATGAATTATCTCTTTGAATCTTCACGACAACTTCATTGAGGTGGGCACTACATGTTATGAAGGAAGAAATGTAGGATTAACTTTGAGGTTTAATTCAAATAATTCAATCTAATTAATTGATTTATTAATTGTTAAATGGAGTCTGGATAAGATAAAAGCAATGATTATTTCATTGGCTTTGTGACATATTAAAAGGCAAACCCAGCCCTTGATTGCAATGATTTCTGATGTTAATATCAAATAATTCTGCCCTTCCAGAGTCACGTACAACATTTGATAATTATATTGACTAAGAGCACTCAGAAGTCAAAGTAACTTAGTTGTACTAGCCAGCAATCAGAAGAATGAGGTTAGGTCAAGTCATTTCATCTGAAAATCTTCTCATCTTCTTAGGTCTTGCCCTAGAGCAAGCCACAGCATGCCTCACTTGTGCTACTGAAAGAGCCTCTACATTGCCAATCATATATGTTCTCATCAAATCCCCTCTCCATAGTGCAGATAGCATGACCTCGCTAAAGGCCATTCTCCTGCATGTGACATTCAATGTCTTCCAATTTTCCTTAGAATAAAGACCAAAATTCTCAACACACACTTCAAAACCCTACAAGATCTGACCCCTTCCTACAACGCTAGCCTCATCTCCCTGGCCACAGTTCCTACATCCCAGCCACCCTGGCCTAGTTCAATACCCTGGCTAGCTCCTAATCCTTCCTGACTTGCATATTATACTCTCTACGTGAAACATCATTCCCTGTTCTGGTTTTCCTGTCCATAAACTTACTCATACTTAAGGTGTTAGCTTAAATGTTGCTTCTTCAGAATTTCTTCCCTGTCAGCCCAGAGTAGTAGGTTCCCTTGTTATATGTCTTTATATTATGCTGCTCCTTTATTTCATATATTTGTGTTTGTTTCAATTGGTATGTATTTGGTTTCTGCAGTTGTTTTTTGCCTGACTTCCCCACCTAAACTAAAGCTCCATGAGCGTGTTTTCCAGGTCTGTCTTGCTCACTGCTTTATTCTCAGTGAAGTACCTGGTACTACCCAGTAAATATTGTTGAATTGGGGCCACCAAATATAGTAGTGCAGGCTGTGCACTGCACAACCCCAGGGGGCACCATCCATATAGACAATGATATAAATGGTACCACCTGGATGTGCAACACAGCAGTCGTGTACTAAATGGAAGAATGAATAAATGAACGAGTGAATTAAACCATTGGTACAGAATTGCCTTATTGGGGAAGACCAAATGTGATTTCTAGTATTTACTAAAAACTATAAAACCCTTCATGGTTGTATATTCCTTGACTATATATCACACAAAAGCGATTATTTTGGCATTTTATGTATTCTGAATGAGATCCCGTTTGCCATCTTTCAAATTCCATGTCTATGTTTTCATAATCTTGAACTTGGTTCACAATCCTCCAAGTACCAGTATAAAGTCTCACTCTGGTTTTTTAATTGTACAGAGACCTCATTTTTTACTTGCAGGTGAAAAAAAGCTGAAGCTGCATTCCATTTGTGAGCTGAAGTATATTTTTAATATAATATTTTTATTTAATGGGACCCCTGAGTAATATCTACAATGTATTATAATATACTTGTAAATATACACAATCATCAGGGGAAGGAAAAAGTGACATGCAAAGAAGGTTATAGATTGTAGTGCTTAGAGGGGGATTAGCTGACACAGGGGACTTCAGATAACTAGGTGTCTATTGTAAATAATAAATCTTGGCCATGATGACAATCTCTAAGCCTTGTCACACATCTACATTCTGTTTCTGAGCCCTGGCTTCCCTGAGCAGAAATTAAGTCATTGCTATTACTAATACCATTTATTAATAAACTTACAAAAATCAGCAGCTTCAAAATAAATTGTGACTCTTCCGTATGCATTTGGGTAGACAGTGATTTTTTAGGCCCAAGAGTTTGCAATAGCATTCCAATACTGTCACCAATTAAGCTTGAAACTCGTATTCCTGGACTCCCCAAAGAAACTATATGTTAGTCAGGGTTCTCTAGGGAAACAGAACTGACAGGAGATATCTGTAAATATTATAAGATTTTTATAAAAATGTTCTCATGTGACTATGGGGATACACGAGTCCAAATTCTGCTGGGTAGACTGCAAGCTGGGAACTCTGATGAAAGTCTTCAATGAATTCCCCAGACTGGCTGAAGTAGAGAAGGAAATTCTTTCTTGTGACTGCTGAAATCATTACTTCTTCTTTTAAACTCTTCAACTGATTAGATGAGAAATCTCTCATTGATGAAGGCAATCTCCTCAGTGGATGGGAGATGTGATCAGCTATAGATGCAATCAACTTACTGATTATTTAAGTCCATGAAATGGCCTCACTGTTACTATCAGGCCAGTGCTTGCTTAATCAAACAACTAGACCTGGCCAGGTTGACCCATGAGCCTAACCATCACAGGCTATAAGCTCCCTGAGGTCAAGAACTATGCCTTTAATTTGTTTTTGTATTCAACCTACACATACTTGATAGTGCCTTGAGGATTTGAAGGCCTTGATACTCATGGGATGACTGGATAAATTTATTAAACCAAATGGCTTAATTAAACCAGATTTAAAATTTCACACTGTGCCCAAATATCACTACATTGAATTTTCAAACTAAGAATAGAGAGCACTGACTCTGGCAAGTTTCTCAACTGGACTTAAACCATGAGATGATAGATGCCATGATGTGCCAGCCAGAAACCCTGTCGGGAAGGAAGGACTTATTCCCAGCAGCTGGGAGTACTGCGGGTTGTTGGCCTGCTTTGTGAAAAGCCTCTGCTGAAGAGAGCTGACTTGCCCTCCCTGGAACAGAATCAGCCAATAACTGGTGAAAACAGGTGCAGAGTTCATAACATCCTCATTTATGATACCAACTGCAAGTGTGGGGGTCTCCAAGACCACCCTCAGTTTTGATAGTTTGCTAGAAGGGCTGTCAGAACTCAGAAAAGTTGTTATACTCATGGTTACGGTTTATTACAGTGAAAGGACAGAGATTAAAATCAGCTAAGGGAAGAGGCACACAGGGCAGGGTTCAGGAGGGCTGTAGGCACAGAACTTCCAGATCTTCTCTCCCAGTAGCGTTGTGTGGACAGCGCTTACTTCTCCCAGCAAATATGCGTGGCAATATATACAGGGTTCTGCCAACCAGGGAAGCTCACTAGAGCACTGGTATTCAGAGGTTTATTGGAGCTCAGCCATGAAGATATGGTTATCTACCTGGCTGGCCTTAACTCCAGGCCTCCAGAGTTTTGAGCTGATGCAGAGGAGGCTCCCCCCATAAATCACACTGTTAGCTTAGACAGTCTGGCATGGCTCCAGGTAAACAAAGGCACTCTTAATAGGAAGGACATTCCAGAGACTTCGAGGTTACTCCCAAGAGCCTAGGGCAAAGGCCAAACCTCTCTTTGGGTAAGGTTAATCCTTTGCTACACACTACTAGAGTCAGGGGTTCTTGAACTTTTTTGTTCCACGGACCCCTTTGCCAGTCAGGTGAAAACCACGGACCCCTTACTAAGTCCACCTAATAAACCTCCTGAAGGCTGGGGTTTTTCTCAGAGCCTGCTTCCCAAAGAATGCAAGCTGCAGCCTATGTTTCTATGTTCCAACAGAATTAAACACAAATGAAGAAAGTCAAGATTTTTTTCCCCCATAAGAATAATCTGGTAAAGATGACATTATTACTTGAGGAAGCAACTGGATCTTGGTAGCAGGTACAGAAGAAGAGGGCTGAATGCACACTCTTCATATTATACAACAGAAACACTGTCTCATAGCCAGGAGTGATGGGCAACGTTTTCCCACATTGCATGAAAATGCTTCTCCCAAAACAACATTAGGAAGTTACGAAATGATGGTGGACACAAGCACACACTTAATTACGGGCAGTGTCAGAGTTCTTGCATTTTTCTAATTAACCTTCAGAAAACCATTTTTTCCCACTGCCTGGTTATTTTGTTAATTCTAATTCCCCAAAATATGTTCTAAGAAGACACCTCTAAGAAATCTCCAAGACATAGGGTATGTCAAGTCATAAGCTACCCCTCTAACTATTATAATTTAAAACATAACTATTGACAACACTCTAGTATATCAATATCTATTATAACTACTGATGATCTAGCTGAGAAGTTAGCAAATTACAGGCCATGGGACAAATCCAGCCCACCATGGGCAGAATCTGTCCACGTCCATTCATTTATGGATTATCTGTGGCTACTTTTGTGCTATAACGGCAGTTTGAGTAGTTGAGGCAAAGACTATATGGCCACAAAGTCCAAGTTATTTACTATGTGGCCCTTTACAGAAAAAGTTTGCCAATCCCTGCTCTGGTATAGTGATATTTAATGATCCTAATATAGCATCAGCCAAAATAAAAAATATAATTTGTTGAAGGAAGGTAATACATCACAGGCATGTGCAAAAAATAAAATTAATAATAGTTATCTCTGGAGAGTGGGATTAGAGGTGAATTTTTAAAATTTTTCCTCTTTTTGCTTTTTTTTTTTTTTTTTTTTGTATTTTCCATGAGAAACATACATTGCTTTTGGAATAAGAAAACCAATAAATGTTACTGGTATAAAGAAAGAATATTTCTCTTTTTAATTTTACAGTGTTTTTTTTTGTGTGTGTATCTTTTCTTCACAACCATTTAGGATTTTGTCATTAGTTGGCTGTCTCTAAAAATAAAGTTATTTATCTAAAGTCAAGTTAGAAAGCTGCAATGAATGTGTGCATAGTGAAGAATTTGTTTCATAATACTATCTCATGTCTAAGGAAAATATCTAAACAATGCAATGTAGAGAAGCTTGTTCAGCTACTGGATTAAGCATCCAGTTGGCCAACAGAAGGTTTTTTTTCCTAGGAAAAAAAAAACAAAATAAAAAACCCTGGGTTGTTTTTGTGACAGCTGGCTCCATTTGGTAAGCTTATACACACTATGCTCAGAAAAAATGGTTTATTCAACCTCTGGTTTAATGCTTTTTAACTTCCCCCATCAATGTAGGAAATCAACCTCCATTCTCCAAAACTGGACCATTTCTGGACAATAAAAATAACACAATGATCATTATAGTAATAAAAGATAGCTGATTTGGAACAATTCTCCTAATAAGCAGCAAGCACCAAGCTCAGTGCTTTTTGACATCAACCTCTCAACAAACTTGTGAGAAATATTCTCTTGTGAGCTTATTTTTCAGATGAGGGAATGGAGCCTCAGGCAGGTTGAGTACAGAGCCAAAGGGCCCCCAGCTAGTGAGTGGCTTAGCCAGGAGTCAAGCTACCTCTCTCTGACTCCAGACTTCCAAATCCTTCATTTGCACTTTCCCAAACATGATTATATCCCCAAGACCCATCTCAGTGGAAACACATAGTTAGCATTCAATAAATATTTGCTGACTAACCAAAAGACTGTGTTCTTTAGCCTATTAAGTAGTAACTAGCACAGGGAAGTGAGAGCTATGGCATTAAGAAGTATTGGGAAATCAGGATTTTCATGTGTCAAATTATTTTGGAATAGTATTTTCAGAATTGATATAAGACACTAGCAGGGTATTTCAATACGATACCAAAACACTTGTTATTTTAAATAACAATGTCAGGAAACTTTGTTGATACAATGTTCTAAGCCCAAATGGATTCCTTTATTCAAGTAAATATTAAATTTTGTATAGAAGTCATATTTCCTGATTCTTTATCCTGATACTACATATTAATGTCACATAGAAAAATATCAGAACATGATTTATAGCTCCATTTTCTTCCTCTCTCTTAGATATGGTACAATTTTGGGGATGATATGTCTTTACTCCCTGGAAACATAGGTTTTTCTACTATTAAAGCAATTATTACT
>PVKH010047999.1:0-10246 GCA_004027955.1 Chaetophractus vellerosus | reverse complement strand
ATAAAAATTAGTTAGATGCCATTTTATCTATTTTGTAATAGATACACAAAGATATTATACTTTACACTTTGATGACTCCTGCACATGAAGCAATGCCTGACTCATTACAAGACTTCCAATATAAAACTACTGGAATTAGGCAAAATCCAAAAATATGCTGTAGTGTAACCAGAAAAAAAAATAATGTGTTATTATGCATAAGATAGGACTACCTGTTCATGAAACTTGCAAAGGAACCTAGGTGAGACCATTGATCAATTCATGAGGTCCCTGCTAATAACCCTGGAGTCTACAAATTCTTCCATCTCACCTCAACCTGCTGACTCAGGAAGGGGGACATGTCCTTCCAAATGAATGTACCTAATGCCTCTAACTTCTTACTTTTCCAGTGTGTGTTTCTGTTATTTGCATTTCAAATGTGACCTGAGACTGGCTTCTGTGTTTCTCTACCACCAGTAGCTACTAGTTGGGCATTCTTCCCAGAGAACACACTCAGGTCAGGCTTTGAACTGAGAGGATTTCTCACAATTTCCATCTGCTGACCAAGAAAGGAAGTGCATGTGAAGAGCCTAAAAGTAAATAAGTGGGGCTTTTTCTGGCCTTTACAGCCCCCATCCCCAAGTTTCCTCCTGGCTATGAAGTCCTATGACCACTGCACAGCCATCTGTCACCCTGTGCACTGCACAGTCATCCTGAATCCCCGGCTCTGTGTCCTGCTGGTTCTGGGGTCCTGGTGTCTCAGTGTTTTGATGGCCCTGATTGAAGCATTGACTGTCTTGAGGCTCTCTTTCTGTACACACATAGAAGTGCTGCAATTTTATTGTAACCTTCCTGAAATCCTGAAACTCACCTGTTTTGACAAGCTCATCAATAGCCTATTTGTGTGTTTTATAGCTATTGTATGTGTGTGGCATTCCTCTCATTGGGTTCCTTTTTTCCTATTCTCAGATTGTCTCCTCCATTCTGAGAATTTCATCAATCAGAGGCAATTATAAAGCCCTTTCTACCTTTGTGTCTCACCTTTTGGTTGTCTCCTTGTTCTATGGCACAGGCTTTGTGGCCTACCTGAGCTCTGCTGTCACTCCATCCTCTAGGGAAAAATCTGGTGGCCTCATTGATGTATGCCTCAGTCACCCCTTGGTGGATGGGGACTCACAGAGAAATTACACTGCAGAGAAGGGAGGTTGGCATTTTGATCCTGGAGCCAAGGAAGTAAACACACAGAGAAACAGATTCATGAGGAAAGAAAGAAGGCTTTATTAGACATGGCCAATGCCCCAGGAAGAGAGATGAGCCATTCACCTTATAGTCTACAAATGGCCTTGTGGAGAGAGCAGGGCAGCTGAGCTCAGAAAGAAAAAAAGGCCTGGGAAGAGAGGAACCCAGGTAGCCTGCACCCTTGCAGACATTGTCAACCACCTTGTTCCTACACATGGCAACAGACATTGGTTAGGGAAGTAACTTATGCTTTATGGCCTGGTAACTGTATGATTCTACCCCAAATAAAACTAACATATGTCTGGTATTTTGTATCAGCACCCCTTTGGGTGTAATGATATTTGTATTAATTATTTCTAAATTGTTTATTTATATAATTTAATCATTTATATCATAAGACTTTTTCATTCTCATTGGATTAACAGACCTATTGATATATCTACATTATTATGTGATGCAATGTCCAAAATGTTCTAAATACAGTCCCTAGTTTTTTACTTGCATTCTGCTTTCTTTATTATGGTTTTGCCATGAAGATTTTTTATGTACTTTAGTCCATCAAATATGTTCTCAGTTCTATTCCCAAGTATTTCTTTGTTTAGGATTATCTATATTTTATTCTAGAAGTCCTATGGTATTTTAGATCTTTCCTTCAACTTCAAATTATTATGATAGTTGGTGTTAAGATAGGTCTGTGATGTAAGATATTAGACAAACATTTATTTTCCATACTTATAAAAATTGAAAAAGGTAGACTCACAAATATAATGTTGAGCACAGAATATAAACACTAAAGAATTTACATAGTGCAACTTCATTTTTGTAAATTTCAACAAATGAAAACATGCTCTTTGCTGTTAGATTTCTGGATAGTGTCTGTCCCTGTGGTCAGGATTTATTCATGATAGCCAAAAGTTGGAAACAACCCAGATGTCCATTAAGTAATGAATGGATAAAAAAATTGTGGAATATGCACATGATGGAATATTGTGCAGCTGTAAGAAGAAATGAAGTCATGAAACATGAAAACATGGATGAACCTGGAGAATATTATGCTGAGTGAAGCAAACCAAACACAAAAGTACAAATACTGTATGATTGCCATATTATGAACTAAATATATTATGTAAAGTGTAAATATATTGTGTAAAGTGTAAATATATTGTGTAAAATGATTTAAAAAACTGATTTGTTAAAATAAAAAAATGTTCTGGTGCAGCACTGCCCAACAGAAGCATGAATTGAGATGACTCAGTAAATTAAAATTTTCTAATAGCTAAATTAAAAAACCTGAAGATGTCCTTGAAGATGATATTTTTAGCAATAAATTTAAGTAAATTATTTTCTGTAATCCTTTCAAATTTGAGAACTAATTCTTGTCATTAACTCATAGCATTCTTCATTGAATTCTTGTTTCTCTCTATTCTAAGTAGCTATTTAATTACAGCACAGCACATGATACAAAATTGGGTAACAAACTGTTGAAAAATTTCTGCTGAACTATGTTGATCAAGAAGCTGTTGTCAAACTGTATTGGGTGTTGTAAACCTTGAAAGACAAGTCAAACAGATGATTTGCAAGTTTCTTCTTAATTTATACATTTCCTTTTATACACTCCGTGGTGATGAAAACAAGCAAAAAGGAATAGGAGAAATTAACTGTAATACTTTTAGCTTAACCCCATATGTCTAAAAGTATTGTCATTTTAATATATAACCAATGTAAAATTATGAATTTATATTTCACATTTTTAATACTCTTCCTTGGAAGTGTGTTATATATTTACATTTATAGCACATCTCAATTTGGAATTGGCATATTTAAAATTCTCAGTAGCAACATGTGTTTAGTGGCTGTTACTAGATTAAATATAGCCATATTTTCTTTGGGATTATATATTTGTCACATGTTGGTTTTATTTCCTTTTTAATCTTTTTAGTTATTGTTACCAATAATCTTCCTTCCTACAGTCTCCTCAAACCATCTCTCTCCTGTATTTTTTTTTTTTGCCTTTCAACCTGCAGATTCCCCTTTAATGTTTCTTGAAGGGCAGAATTCTTGTAGCAAAACTATCTTGATTTCTGTTAGCTATAATTATTTGAACTCTTCCTCATTTGTGAATGCCAGATTTATGGATACAGATTTCTCTGCGACAGTATTTTTTCCTTCTAGTCATATATATATAATGTATATATAAATTCATATACTTATTTATTTTTTAAAGATACTTAGTATATATAAATGTTACCTAAAAAATATAGGGGTTTCCTATATACCCCTCCCACTCCCACACTTCCCCCCATTAGCAGGATCTTTCATTAGCATGGTACATTTCTTAAAATTGATGAACACATTTTGAAGCATTGCCACTAAGTGTGGATTATAATTTACATCGTAGTTTACACACTCTCCCACACAATTTTGTGAGATATGACAGGATAATATAATGACCTGAGCTTGTCATTGCAAAGTCATTCAGGACAATTCCCAAGTCCCCAAAATGCCCCAATATTACACCTATTTTTCCCTCTTCCTCCCTGCAGAACCTCCAGTGGCCACTGCCTCCTCATGCTGCTATTTCTGACAATTTTTCCACAATTATTTGTTTATTAAGCAGTTTTATTGAGATATATTCACATACCATATTATCTATCCAACATGTATAAACAATGGCTTTTATTATAATCACAACTTTGTACATTCATCATCTCAAAAATTGTAGAACAATTTAATTACTCCAAAAAGAAAGAATACACACCCCTTAGCATTGCTTCCTCAGACCTCCATAACCACTAGTCTAATTTCAACGTTATAAATTGATTTATATTTATATTTTATATAAAAGCAATCATACAATATGTAGTACCCTGTGTCTGGTCTCCTTCACATAGTATAATGTAGTTTTTTTGTCTGATATTAACATTTTATATTATTAACTTACATTTGTTCAGCTTCAAAGAAAAATTGTCTTATATATGCAATTTTACACATTTTCATATTTCTCATATAATTCTTGTATTTCATATGATATATTTAGTTCATAATAGGGAAATTATACATCAGTTATACTTTTGAGTCAGACTTGATTCTCTCAATATAATGTCCTCCAGGTTCATCCATGTTTCATACCTTTCATGAATTCATTTCTTCTGCCACTGCATTAAATTCCATCATGTGCATAATCCATAATTTTTTTATACATTCATCAGTTGATGGACACCTGGTTTGTTTCCACATTTTGCCTATCATGAATAACGATGCTATGAACTGTGTGCAGATGTCTATTCTTATCACTGCTCTCAGTATTTCTGGGTATATACCTAGTAATGGTATTGCCAGGTCCCTCAGCAAGACTGTATTCATCTCCATTAAGAACTGTCAAAGAGTTTCCACAGTGGCTGTAACATTTTACATTCACACCGACAGTGAATAAGCATTCCTATCTCTCTACATCCTCTGCAACTTTTATAATTTCCTGACTTTTTAATAGCAACTAGCCTAATAGGTGTGAGATGATATCACATTGTAGTTTTGATGTGCATTTCCCTAATCAATAGTGATAGTGAACATTTTTTCATGTTTTTCTTCATTTATATTTCTTCCTTGCACAGTTATCTTTCCAAGTCTTTTGCCCATTTTTTAATCAGATAGTTTGTCTTTTTATTTTCAGTTTCATGATCTCCTGACATATCATGGGTATAAAAGCCTTATCAGATGTGTGATTTCAAAATATTTCTCACATTGAGTCATCAGCAACTTCACCATTTTGACAAAGTCCTTTGAGGTGCAAAAGTATAGAATTTTGAGAAGGTCCCATTTATCTATTTTTTCTTTTGTTGCTTATGCTTTGGGTGTAAGGTTTAAGAAAAAACTGTCTATACCAGACCTTTAAGTTTCTTCAAGGGGTTGTTGTTTTTATATTTAGGTCCTTGATACATTTTGAGTAAATTTTTGTATAAGGTGTGAGATATTGGTCTTCTTTGTTATTTTAGATAAGCTATACACTTCCTCCAATAACATTTATTGAATAGACAACAAATTGCCCCAACTGGGTCGGAAGAACAGCCTTGTTAAAATCAATTAACTGTAGACATAGGGTCAATTTTTGAGTTCTTGATTCAGTTCCATTGGTCAATCTGTCTTTTTTATGCCAGTACCATCCTGTTATACCACTATAGCTAAGTAATATAGTTCAAAGCCAGGAAGTGAGAATCATCCAAATTCATTATTTTTTTAAGCCATTTGTGGCTATTTTGGGGCTCTTATCCTTCTAAATAAATTTGATTATTGACTTTTTGATTTCTGCAAAAAGGTTGTTGGGATTTTTATTGGGATTGCTTTGAATCTGTAAATTAGTTTAGGTATAATTAACATTGTAATGATATTTAATCTTCCAGTCCATGAACACTGAATGTCCTTCCATTTATTAAATCTTCTTTGATTTCTTTTGCCAATCTTTTGTAGTTTACTGAATACAGGTCCTTTATATCTTCTGTGAAGTTTATTCCTAAATATTTGATTGTTTAGTTGTTATTATAAATGGAATTTTTTCCTGATTTCCTTTTCAGAATACACATCAGTATTGTATAAAAATGCTATTGACTTTTACCTACTAATCTTCTTCTGGCCACTTTCCTGAATGCAACTATCAATTTTAGTAGCTTTGTTGTGGATTTTTCAGGAATTTTTAGATAAGGGATCATGTCATCAGCCAATAATGAAAGTTCATTTCTTCCTTTCCTTTTTAGTTGTCTTTAATTTTATTGTTCAGCATACTTGCTCTAGGTATAACTTCTAGTATAATATTGAATAATAATAGAGTCAGTGGGCATCTTTGTCTTGTTCCTGATCTTAGTGAGAAAGCTTTCAGTCATTCACCATTAAGTACAATTCTAGGTCTAGGTTTTTCATATATGCACTTTTTCATATTGAGAAAGTTTCCTTCCATTGCTATCTTTTGGAAGGTTTTTATCAAAAAGTGGTGCTATATTTAATCTATTTAATGAAAATAGTCAACATTTCCTGAATTTTAAACTTTAATGATCTCTACACATGTAGAAATTCCTTGACAAAGTATAAGACCTCATAGGAGCGCTACTAAAATAGAGAAAAATCCGATGATATACCATAGTTGGAATTCACAAAGAATGAGAACTATATTTTCTCCATAATATAAGAATGAGAGTCCATGAAACCAATGTTCAAATGCACAAAATCCTGATATAAAAGTACAGCAATGTCATGTCATGCTGTCTGTGCCGATAACCATATAGTGAGCAGAGACACCCATCTCTACTCATTCACCATCTCAGATCAATCCTCACATTTGGGAAGGGGAAATGGCCTTCCAAAAGAAGGATCTTAACACCTCAAAACATCATTCTTTTCCAATTCCTGATGCTAGTTGTCTATTTGCATTTGAAATGTTTCATTTACAAGTAAGTTCCAACACCCCTACCTACAAGTATTAGAAGGGAAATACTAATACTGGACTCAGTGAGGTGTCTGGAAATGAAAAAATGATACTTTGTCTTAGCCCAAGAATGGTGACCTGGATATGAAGGGGCAATAAAGAACATTTTCATCTGTAGAACCTTGGCCTTCTAGAATGGAATTCTCATAGCTTCTCATTAAACTTATATTTTAACTCTCTCATTCTTTTCCAAAATATCCATTCATTTGCTGAGCACAGAGTTGAAAAAAAATCAATCTTCAAGGAATATCCCTTGAAATATCACAAAATAACTTAATTGTATTGAAATTTATGCTTCAGGCAGACTGAACAGAGGGCACCAGTTCTCCTACTTTCTATGATTGCATATCTTTTGCAATGTTCCCATACCACTTCACTCATTTAGAGGTAGAGTATTTTTCTCCACCTTTGAATCAGAGTGATAGTGATAATATTTATTTCCCTTGGCCAAGAAGATATGGTGGAATTGTCAGTGGGTCTCAGGAGGCCATGGTGTGTTTCTGTTGCTCCCTAATGGAATCCTGTCTCAGCTATGTGACCAAGTCCAAGAAAGCTGCATAAGAATGAAAGGACATGTGTAGAAGAAGGTGGTCCCATTTAAGGCCACCTTAGTCCATCACACAGTCAATTGAGCCAATAATGAGAGGGCTTAAGCAAGGAACATCATCACAGCCACTGATGATCAAAGATATATGAGGAGCTAGAATGATTAAAATAACCCCATATCATAGAGTGCCATAAAGCAATAAAACCATTATCATAAACCATTTACTTTGGGATGTCTTGTTATGCAGAAACTAACAACACAATTAGCAAAAAACAGATGTGATGAAAGTTTTCAGAGAAGTCTGCTGCTTTCTACTACTTGCATTCTTTTAGACATTTGATGACAGCATTGATAACCATCAGTTATCAAAGTCTACTTCAGATAACTGTACAAAAAAGGGCCACAAATAATATTTCCTTTGAGACAACTAGGAGATTCTTAAGGACATGCATCTTTGTGTAGGCAGAACTTGTGACCCAGAATCAGAACTCTCCATTACCAGGGTCATTTGTGGACAGGAACCTCACATCTATAGGCAGGACAGATAATCTCACAAATGCAGCACCCAGTCAGGGGGACTTATTTGGAATATATGCTCCCCTATGTAACAGAGTTAGACTCATTTATAATTTCCCTACACATTGCTCTTCTGCCTCTTTTATTTGAGCCTCTAATTAGCACTATACTTGTTAAATGTTTTTCCCAGTGATATAAAACTTCATCTGTTCATATACCACTTGAGCCCAGAATCTAAGAAGCATTGGGATACCTACTCTCCAGTTTAGTGGACACACCCAAGATGAGTAAATAAAGGTTGATGAAAGAGAATGTCTATCCCAAAAAACAGAGTATCTACAACTGCAAGCAAGACATTTCCATCCATCTGCCTCATGGGATCTAAGTCCCATTTCAATCAGAAGCAGAGTAGGCATCACAATCCTAGAATCCTCATGATTAAGTAATGAACAAACATAAGGGGGTGAATGCAACAATAAACTAAAGTAGATGTTATTTTAACAATGGAAGTACTTTTATCATGCATACAAAGACACTGGACATCAGAGGTTCTGATGGGAGGGAGAGGGAAGAATACATGTAAGCTGGGGGAATTTTGGGGACATTTTATTTATCCTTAATGAAATTACAATGAGAGATAAGGGCCATTATACATTTTGCCAAATCCTATAAAATTGTGTGAACCAATGTGTAAATTATAATGTAAACTATAAGGTTAGCAGCAATGCATCAATAGGTGTTAATCAATTGTAACAAATGTACCACACTATTGAAAGAGGTGATTGTGGGGAAGTGTGGGAGGAGGAGGGGGTATGGTATATATCAGTTCCACTATATTTTTATTTTATTTTTTTATTTTATTTTTCATTTTTCATTTTTTAAGGATACATGGGGAACAGATCCTGGGAACTCCCATGTGGGAAGCAGTCATTCAATCACTTGAGCCACATCTGTTCCCATATTATTATATTTTTGATGTAACATTTATGTAATCTTACCCTTATTTTAAATTAAAAAAAAATTATCCCACCCACCAACACACCCCAAAAAATGATAACAGTAGATTTGAAAGAAAATTAGAAATATGGAAAAAAATTTTTTTTGAGCCACTCATCCTTTGATCATGAGGTTTGATGATGATTTTCACAATAAATGAGATAAAGGGATGATAGAGTAAATAATATATATTTTGTTCTTTCAACTACCCTTCAGTGTTTTTGTGATATTTAATAACGGGCAGATATTTTATTTAGAGGGATAAAATGAGCATATTTGTAGGCATCACTGGAAGTTTGTAAGTTGAAGTGGGAATATAATCAAATAAAATAATATAGAATAAGCAACAAAGTCCTGAACCCAAATGAACATACTCCTCTACATATGGGCAACAGGATTCCATACTTCAATGAGTACAGGTACTTCACCAAAATGAAATCTTTCTATAGGAAAAAATGCATGATTTCCCTCACGATATTTAAGATCCTCTGAGATGTTATGACTAAATCACAGAAAAGGACAGGATGGAAATGGAGAAGGACATGAGTGTTTGGAGGTGGGAGTCAGTGAAGGTGGCCAGGATCATGAACATTTTCCCAAAGATGATGACCAAGTACATAGACAGGAACATCCAAAAGAGGAAGGATTGAAATTCCAGTTCTTCTGGATATCCCAGAAGAAGAATCTCTGTGATTTGGGTTATGTTTCCTACCTCAATTTGTCTGATAAAACCAAGAGGAAAGAGAAACAGATCATGACATGTTTTCATACAAACTGGCTGTTTTAATTTTCTAAAAGCTGCTGGAAGCAATATACCAGAAGTAGGTTGGCTTTTACAATGAGAATTTCTTAGGTTAAAAGCTTACTTTTCTGAGGTTGTAAAAAGCTCCAAATCAAGACATCATTAGGAGATGAAACACTGGCAATTCTGGAGTCTTCTCTCAAATGGCAAGGCACATGGAAACATATTCTTCTCTATTTGGTCTCATTGCATCAGCCTGCCTGCTCCATTTTTGGCTTCCTCTCTCTGAAGTTCCTCTCTGAACTCCTGGGTTCCTTCTCTCAGTCTTTATAGCCTTCTTTCTGTGTGTCTCTGCATGTTTATTCTATTTATAACGGTCACCAGTAAAAAGGTTTAGACCCACCCTGGGTCATGACCTATTGAAATGAACTCCTGAAAAGAAGGTCTTTTAACTTAATCCAATCAAAAGATCCTATCTAAAGTAAGTCTACATGTCCAGCAATGGCTAGCTCTAAGGACATGATATTATGGGATGCATCCAGCTTCAAACTGTTGCACTGGTATTACTAAGTCTAACAGAAATTTTATAGTTTCTAATTTTCATTCCAGTAATTAATTTCTATATTTTGTTATACATCTGGGTTTGGAGAACTTCTAATGCCAAATCTGATTAGGATTTCCTGTTCCACTCTCAGCCTTTTCTTCAAGAAGTCAAGCATTCAACAACTTTTAGGAAATATCAGTTCATCTATTA
>PVKH010047998.1:0-10237 GCA_004027955.1 Chaetophractus vellerosus | reverse complement strand
CCCAATGTATGAAATTTTGTTCTGGAAGTATTTGTTCTCTGAAGTCTAGTGTGCCTGATATTACTATAAGTATTCAGGCATTCTTTTCATGATCCTTAGTATGGTTATCTTTTCCCATCATTTTACTTTCAGTATAAATTATTTTTACATTAAAATGTTTTTTTTTTGTAGGGAGAATATAGTATCTGCCTTTTAATTTTGGTATTTAGAGCCAATTACATTTAAATGTGATTATTGATATTTGGGTTTAAAGCTATCATGTTTCCATTTATTTGCTTAATATTTTTTTTTCCTTCTGCCTTCTTTTGGAAAAGTTTGCATAGAATTGGTATTAGTCTTTCTTTAAATGCTTGGTAGAATTCACCTGTGAAGCCTGAGTAACCTTGATCAATCAAGTAATCAAGTTAATTCACTTTCTCCTCTTTATGGATCATGCTTTGCTGGTTTTGTATGCCTTGTAATTTTTTATTTGGTGTTAGATATTGTAAATTTTACCTTGCTTAGTGATGGATTTTTTTGCATTACTATAAATATTCTCATACTTTATTCTGGGACACTATCAAGGAATTTTAACACAGTATGATACTTTTGAGACTTGCTTTAAAACTTTGTTAGGTGGAACCAGAAGAGCCTTTATTTTAAGGTTTTACCTCTCTAAGTTCTTACTACTGAGTCAATACTGTTCTGAATTTTCTACACCAAGTCCCACGGATTACAAATTGCTTTAATTTAGGCAAGTGGGATGATAAACTATTCTCAACCCTGTGTAAGTTTTGAGGGATAGCTCTTCATACTCCTTTCAGGTAGTTCTCACATAACTTTCTTTCACACATGTAATCATCAGTACTAAGATGAAGACTCAAAAAGGACCCTCTGCAGATGTCCAGGAAAATGTCTCTGTGCATCTCTCTCCTCTCTGATATGTTACCTTGTGAACTCTCAACATTTTAGCTATTGTGAACCTTCACCTCATTCTCCTCACTTGGAAAGACCACCAGGCTCCATGTGTTTCCTCCCCTCTCTGGACTGTGGCCTGGAAACTCATTCCAGGCAGTTAGGTGGGACAGTCACAGAGCTCATAGAGAGATGTTTTCCATTTCTCAGGGATCATTTATTTTTTTGAACTGCTTAAAGTCCAATGTTTGAAAAACATTTATATTATATACAGCATTTTTTACATGTTTCAGGGGAAAGGGAAATCTGTTTTGTGTTGCTCCATCTTGGTCAAAAGCAGAAGTGAAAAAAGAATTAAACCAGGGATTGAAAAGTTATATAACTTTTGGGAGTTTGGGGACACAAAGATACAAAAGACCATTTCCAAAATATTCTGAAGTGCAAGAAATTCTGGCAAATGCCCTCCAGTGATATCTAGCTACTTACACCACCATGGTGGGTGGGTGTGGTGAGGACCCCCTAACTCATCAACCTGGAAGCCAAGGGAAACCACTGGTAGTTATTGTAGCTGCCTGCTACAACAAATGACTTCAGGAAGGACCCCTGAAAGACAGAAGTACCCACTGTAGATGATCTTAACTGACTGAATTCAATTGCAATCAGAAAAAAAATAGCTTTTTAAAAAAATTCTAACGATCTCATAAGAGAGACGATCTTGAATTGGTGGTATCTACTTGAATTGGTAGAATTTAATCCACAATGTTAGTGTAAATGAAATGTAATTCCAGACTTCTCCCACACAGGAGACAATGTAGACAGGCAGGATAATGCCAAGTTGACAATGGACAATCTGACCCACTTATTCATGTTTAAGTTAATAAAGTGTAGCATCATTGACATATGTAGGTACTTGATAAGTATTGAAGGAGTGAATGAAAAAAAGGAGTTCTTATGAAGGATTGTATGTACAGTTTGGTTTTAAGGATCAGAATATATAGGAACAAGGACACAGATGGGCCATTATGATACTCAGCAACTTTTTTTTACCTGTAAGTGAAATGGTGGCATTATTCTTCTTAACCAGAGTTTACAGAACACAGAAGAATGAAGTGCCACACTGTATAGATAAAGAGAGAAACTGCTGAACATCTGCCCTGGTTTCTCTGAAGAGATGGATAGAAATAAATGACCAACTTTAATAAGATATATTATTTTAAAATGTTTATGATAGCTTTCTGGAATTGTTAGCTGTCCTGATAGCCTGAAGGATTTTATCTGCAGAATATTAAAATTCATAAAAATAATGTAGTACCATTTGAAAAGTGTTTTCACCCTGGTAATATAAAGAATTGAGAACTTCAAATGTTTCATTTCTGATAGTTAATCAAACTAAAATAAAAATAGAAATGACTTGTTATGAAGGATCCATTTTAGTTTTCTGGAAGGGAGAGTAACAGATATATGAAGTTAAACACACATTCATATACTTAGCTAAGTTATACTGATATCACTACATTGTAGTTATTTGCTTTTTTTATAAACCAGAATTACACCAGGATCTCTCAAACCAGTTGCAATTATTAACTCTGAAGCAGAAAAATCCCAATAGCCCAGGCAAATGGTTAATGGGGAAAATTTTCCTTTACCAGACTGTACTTAATAGCTATTATTATTATTTTGGATTACATCAAGTGGCCTTGATAACATATGCTCACTGAAAGTGCCTAATTTGAGTAGATTGTCTTTATTAACAAGACCCTATTAAGTGGTTTCAGCTGTAATAGCATTTGAATTCCATTAGATTTTTAAGTGATTTAGAAATTCAAATTATTTTTAAAAATTAGATGTCAGTGTGGTAGATAATTAGTAAATACTAGCTTGAATTTGCAAATTTACACTCAGTAGTGAAATTGAACAGAATCATTGGATGTTGAACTATAAACATGGAACTGAGAAAATACTTTTAAAGCCACTTGTCCTTTGGCATGTGCAATAGAAAATATTTAAGCATTTAAAAGTATTATGTTTCTTTTAGTAAGATGTAAATACAATAATTAAATTGTTATTATAAAGGCAGGAAAGATGATAGGTACTTTATGGAAGCTGCTAATTACTTTCAGTAAACAACTTCAACACTAGAATCATAAAATTATGTCTGTTATGAAAACCAAAAAGTAAATTCATAAATTAAATAAAACCTGTGGCATACTCTTTTAAAGTTAACTAATGGTAATAAAATTTTTAATTGATATTAGCAAGAGAAGATAATTCAAAATATCCTAAATCTATAGCAAAGAACAGAAAAAAAAACCCATGGAATTAATTTTGTTATTTTTTAAATTCTTCTAATATTTCATATATTCCATAAATATTTCTTGGGATACTGCTAGGAAGTCAGGATTCTGTTAGTCTCTAAATATATAATGACAAGGAAAATAGGCATAATTTTTGCTGGGGAATGGAGCTTAAAATCAAGTAGTTACCTTTGCCAAATGACTTGAAGGAAAATACATAGTGCACCAAAAGCATGGGATGGAGGGAAGTGATCCATATGAGTAAAAGAAGATTTTCTGTGGAGTGTGATTTAGAGCAAGTCTTAGAAAATATGTAGGAGTTAAGTTGGTAATGGAAGGGAGCAAAGATTGCTGCTATTGTGGTAGAAAGCTTTGTGGTGGAAGGGTCATTTGCAAAAATGTTTATGTAAAGTTTTCTAAACAGTTTAAACAAAATAGTTCCCAATATATTTTTTTAAGATATTAATTGCCTATGCTTTTTAATATAAACAAATCCTAATGAAGGGTAAATATTGTAAAATTATTTTTTATTAGTCATTTGTATTTTTATTTTCTTATAAATTCTGATTTCTGTTTAATTCAAATTCTTAAAAATTTTATTTTCAAAACAAAATGACACATTATATTACAGGTAAGATATTAATTATAAAACATACCTAAGGATTTATAGGCAAGGATAGAAATATAAGACTTGGAATGGGAAGAAATGGATAGGAAAAACTATAGAATTTCAAAGATGAATAACCCTGCTTTATCTTTTCCATCAGATATGGTTTCAATACTCCTGTTAGCCAAAATGAGAGAAGTATTACAGTCATTTCTGTAGTTTATATGTCAAATAAAGGGAAAAAGAACAGCAATGAATTAAGAAAAACTAACCATACCTGTTTTAGGGCAAGTATAGCTGCTCTTTTTTTTCTTTTTAATTTAGTTTACAAAGAAATTTAACTGAGTTATCATAGATTGAACACTTAGTGAGGAAGTAGAATTCCACTACCAACAACTGGAGCAATTTCTTAAGGCTGTTTTTGCTGTTGTTATTTGGGTACTTAAATAATATTTGATGACTTCACCATCTCAATAAAGACATTTATGATGCTGGATGCCTATCCAGTGTGGTTTAAATTACATGAGTTTTTATGGTTGAGTTTTTAGCAAAAATGATAGAGGGACAAAGGGATAATGTATTCCTCAAACAAATCTTATGTGAATATATCATTTCTATAAACTGGATTTTTTCCAAGATTTAGCTGAAAATTCAAGACTATATTTATTATCGGGCAAGTTTCTGGTGTACGGCATTCTTTTATTATTATTATTATTATAGCTGTAACCTTATAATTAAACAAAAAATCATCAGAGGACTTCTCATTCTAGCCAAATGGAGTAAAAGAGAACAGATTTATGCTTCCACCTGTGACTATTAAAGAAAAATAAAATAAAAAATAAAAAACTGTCAAATATATGAAAATTGTTTTCAAAACATTAGACTTCAGGCAACAAAGGACAGTGATCTCTGAGTGGTGGAAGACAGGTGAGGTTGGACCTATGACTGTTCCTGCTTATTGTCTTGTCAAAGTTTTCAGACTGTGGCACAAAGGCAGAACCCAAGCAGAATGGTTTACGGTCCTTAGTTGAGGAGATGGAGCTGGGAGTCTGGTATGAACAGGATCCCTATTGTTCTCAAGTCAAAGTTTCTGAGTGGAGAAAACTGCAAAGAGAAAAAATTTCAGAAATCCACAGAGGGTTCCCCTTAAGTCTTCAGCTGGGTATTGATCTCTAGGTTGGAAATCCTCATAATTCCAGGGGAATTAGTTAAAGTATTTAAGGAAGTTAATCTTAGTGAAATGCTCTTCTAGTCTGGCTTAAGAAAGCATGAAAGCAAGAATTGAAAGGATTAAACTGTTTCCAAGTGATTTAATTGCATCCCAGAACAAAGTTCAAGGATAATTGTAGGAATACAAAATATCCACCTTTCAACAGTGTAAAAGTCTGGCATACAATAAAGTACCAGTCATACCAGATAGACACTCATATGTACTATCCTTAATGAAGAGAAAACTCAATCAAAACTGATCCAGAAGTGACACTAATGTTGATTGAAATATTAGATATGATCATGAAATTTATCATAAGCATATTTTATATTATTAAGAAGGTAGAGGGGGCTGGCTGTAGCCCAGTGGATGGGGCACCAGTTCACCACATGGGAGGCCCCAGGTTCAGTTCCCGGGGGCCTTTCCCGGTAGGCAGACCGCCTTGAGAAGGGTGGGCTGCCGTGGGTGGGGTGGAGCAACCATGGGCAGGGCAAAAAGCTGCCACGGGCAGGGCAAAGCCGCCACTGGCCAGGCAAGTCACCAGCGAACGGAGCAGAGCTGCCCATGAACAGGAGCAGAGCCACCCGCAAATGGAAACAGAGCCACCTGTGTGGTGAGCTGACTCGGTGCATTGCCGCAGCAGGGGGAGACAGAGCAGACATGGAAGAGTGCAAGGATGAATGCAGCAGGAACAAGCAGAAAGGGGGGGAGGGGATATGTAACAACAACAACAACAAAGAAGGTAGAAGAAAATATAAGCATATATATTATAAAGATGAAGGAAAAATCTTTAAATGATGAAAGTTTCAATGTCTGAATATGTGAAATGGGATGGGCAACATATTAGGTATTGCAGAAGAAATGATTGCAGAGAAAAAAAATGGAAGAAGAAATGGGACAAAGAGGAAACAAAAAGATGTATGATAGATTTAACTAAATGGTTTAACTAAACTAAATGGTATCAATAATCATATTAAATCAAAACACTTTAAAGCACACCAATGAGAAAGCAGAGATTGTCAGATGGGATAAAAAAATCAATACTCAATTATATATTGACTTAAAGAAACCCATTTTAATTATAAAGACACAAATATATTAAAAGGAAAAGGATGGAAAAAGGGTATACCATGCTTACACACATCAAAAGAAAGCTGAAGCTACACTACTATCAGAAAAAATCAGATAAAAAGACAATTCCAGGGATAAAGAAGATCATTTCAAAATGATTAATCAGTAATAGATAATGATCCTAAATGTTTATGCACTTAATAATGAACCATCAAATACATGAAGCAAAATTGCTAGACATGGAATAGAGAAAATTTCACAAATACAATGGCATATTTAAACACCCTCATCTTGATAATTGATAGAAACAGTAGACATTATGTCAGTAAGAATATAAAATATGTGAAAAACAGTAACAATTTGACCAAAATGCCATTCATAGGGTATTCTACCTAACTACCAAAGAATATGTATTATTTTCAAGTGCACACAAACATTAAAAAATATACTATATTCTCTATGAAAAAATAATTTTCATAGATTTAAAATTTCAATTTTTATGAAGTATGTCACTGATCAAAATGGAGTTACAAATAAAACAATAACAACAAGGCATATAGAATATCCTGCAATATTTGGAAACTGTATTAACTAGTTAATATAGTTCTAAATAACTCATTGGTGCTAATGTTAATTAAAATGAAATTAAAATCTTTGAACTGAATGAAAATGAAAATAAAAGTATACATCAAATTTTGTAGAATGCCGCTAAGCAGTGGGAAATTTATAACATGCCTAAATAAAAGTGAAAAAAAGATTTCAAATAAATGACTTTTTCTCCCATCCTAAGAACTAGAAAAAAAGAGGAGGAAATGAAGCCAAAGTAAGCAGAGTAAAGTAAATAATGAGAATTAGAGTGGGAATCAATAAAATGGGAGCCAGAAAAACAGTAAAGAGCATCCAGGAAACCCGAAGCTCATTATTTGACAATAACAATTAAATTGAAAAACCCCTTGCCAGTCTAATCAGTAATAAAATAGAAAGAATGCAAAGTACCAATACCAGCTATGAAAGAGATAACATTAGTACAGATTCTAGATATTTTAGAGGATAATTAAAGAACGTTATGAATAATTTTATGACAATATTGTCAACAACTAGATGAAATGGACAAATTCCTCAAAAGAAATAAATTCACCCAAGAAGAATTAGATAATCTGCATAACCCTATACTTATTAAAAATAAATCTTCTTAGAATGAAAACCCTAAACTCAGAAGATTTATTAGTGAATTTTAACAAACACTTCTGAAAAAAGTATTACCAACTCTACACAAATTCCTGAAGAAAATTGCAGAGAATAAAATATTTTCCAACTCATTCTGTGGTCAACATTAACCTGACACTACTATGAGATGAAGATATTATAAGGAAGCTAGAGACAAATATCCCTCATGAACACAGATACAAAAATATTCTAAATAAAACCTTAGCAAACTGAATTTCAACAATACATATAATTGATAATACACCCCAATAGAATGAGGTTTATCCCAGGTATTACAGGTTGAATTGTGTCCTCCAAAAAGATACACTGGCATTCTAACTCCCAGTATCTCAGAATGCAATCTTATTTGGAAATTGGATCATTGCAGATGAAATTAGGTCAGTTAGTATAAGGTCATACTGGAGTTAGGTTGATGATTAATCCAATATAATGGTGTTATTTTAAGGAGAGAGAAGGGACACCAACACTGAAGGGGAGAATACACATGATGATGGAACCAGGGACCAGATTGGTGCATCTACAAATCAAGGAAACCAAAGGATTTCCCACAAATACCATAAGCTAGAGGAGTCAAAGAAAAAGTCTTCCTATAATTTTCAGAGAGACCATGTCCCTGCTGACACCTTGATTTCAGACTTCTACCTTCTGGGACTGCAAGACAATAAATTTACGTTGCTTTAAGGCACCTACTTTGTAGAACTTGTTACAGCAGCTCTAGGGAACTAAGACACAGGAACATAAGGTTGAGCTATTATTTAAAACATCTTAATAAAATATGAAAGCTAAACCATATGACTATCTCACTACAGGCAGAACAAGAATTGACAAAAATCATTCATTTAAAAATTCTCAGCAGTCTAAGAATAAAAGAAACTTCTGCAGTTTCATCAAGGGTATATATGAGAAACCCACTCCTAATGTCATACTTATTATGAAACTTTTTCCCACTTAATAGTAGGAAAAAGCTTAAGACATATTGTCTCATGACTTCTATTCAATATTGCAGAGAAAAGAGACAAAAATTAGGAGAAGCAATAAAATTGTTTTTATTCTCAGATGATTGTCTATGTAGGAAAATCTTATGGAATCTACAAAGAAGCTACTAAAAATAATGAATATTTAGCAATTTTACAGGATAAAAGACCAATATATAAAAATAAATTTTATTTAGTATCAAAGAATACTTAGAAAAGGAAATTTTAGAAAATCAATAAAATTCTGAACAGCTTCAGAAATATGGTCCTTTAGGATGAATCTGATGAAAGATATGCAAAAATAGTATATTGAAATTTATAAAGTTTTTCTGAGGAAAATTAAAGAATACCTAAATAATGGAGATATCTATCATTTCATGATTCACTGAAGCTTAAATATTGCTAAACTGTCATTTCTCTCCAAACTGATATTTAAAATCATAACAATGCAAATCAAATTCCCAGGAGGCAGCTTTATAGAAATTGATAAGGTGATTCTAAAATTCATATGGAATGCAAGGTCCTGGAACAGATAAAACAACTTTGAAAAAGAAGAACAAAGTTGATTGATGTATAGTACCTGATTTCAAGAATCATTATAAAGTTGGAATAATCATGAATTTGTTATTGTCATCAAGATAGACAAATAGGTCAATGGAAAAGAATAGAATCAATAAACAGACCTACATATATATAGTTGATTGAATTGTGATAAAATTTAAAGGATAATGCAGTAGAGAAACACTAAAGTTTGAATAAATGATATTGAAACAATTGAATAGTCATATAAATTTTTTAAAGTGAACTTGCATTTATACCTTGCACCCTACACAGCCATCTTGCTCCAACACATGGCCATAGACTTTGGAGAGGGAAGTAACTTATGCCTGGTAACTGTAACTGTCTACCCCAAATAAATACCCTTTATAAAAACCAACCGATTTCTGGTGTTTTGCATCAGCACCCCTTTGGCTGACTAATACAGAATTTGATACTGCTTTTGCAATTCCCAAACTGCTGGAATAGTTTTATAAATGGATAAGGGGTATATTTTGGAGGAATTGTGAAATGCTTGATGAAAAAGGCCTAGATCACTTTGAAGAGAGTATTGATAGCAATATGGATGCTAAGGAGACTTTTTATGATTCCTTAGAAGTAAATGATGAAACTATTATTGGAAACTGGAGGAAAGACTATCCATGTTTTAAAGTTGCAGAAAACTTAGTAAGATTAACTCCTGGTGTTTTATGGAAGACAGAATTTGAAAATGGCAAACCTGGGCAATTAGCTGAAGAACTTTCCAAAGTAAACCCAGAGAATGCAGTTTGGCTTCTCCTTGCAGCTTATAGCAAAATGCTAGATGAGCGGGATAAGCTCAGGACTGAATCATTGGGCACAAAGAAAGCAAAAACTGACTCTGGAAAATCCAAGCCTCTGGAAATCAAGCTCCCAGATGAAAGTTCCCAATTTGAGTACTTAACAAAACTTGGAATTTGTAAATCAGGATTGATGATGCAGTTATCTTGGAAAACCTTGTGGAAAGTCTTATTGTCTGATGGCTTTGAGCCCTGCTTCCTGCATGCTAAACTAACAAGGTCTTTGAGAGCACTGTATGAACAAAACCACTGTTAGCTTGGATTAAAAGGGACATGGAAAGGAGAGATTGAAGGAGAAACAGCTTTAAGAAAACATGGAAGCTGAGATCTGGAATTAAAATATCTCCTTGGGCCAAGAGAGTAGCCCCACCCATATGTATAGAAAGGGTGAGTTTGCCCCAGAAGTTGAAGAGGGTGGGTGTTCCTGCCTGATTTTCTGGGAAAGTTTTGCCACCCCAGGGTACAGAGAGGGTGGAACACATTCCTCAAGGATTAGGGCAGTTATGGTCAGCACCCCATAGGTCTGAGAAGGATGTGCCTGTCCCCCATGGATTAAAGAAGGCCAGGTGGTCAATGTTTTGTTC
>PVKH010047997.1:0-10242 GCA_004027955.1 Chaetophractus vellerosus | reverse complement strand
AAAAGATTGAGAAATGATTAAAACTCTACCACCAGGAGCTTTGAAGAGAAAAGACATACACCAGCTGGGATTGCTTCCACTGCAGGGGTTTACAGGTATCTACAAATGTATTACTCTGATGTTAGGAAGTTAACAATATCATAGGCAATTATTAACTACCTTAAGCAATTTTGCTTTCACATTCCTGTTGACTGAACTCCTTCATAAAGATGTGTAAGTGGACAACATTTCTGTTTCCTTCACATTATTCTATTATGAATTCCTAGAGCATTAGAGACACCTATACTCAGTATTCAAATAAAAATATATTATAGAAAAAAGTTCTACTACAAGGAGAAACAAGGATCAAATAGGTTAACAGATAATTTCAAAGACATTTAATCTATTCTAGATATGGAAAGATCTGAAAAGTTATCTAATGTAGTTTATAAAGACAGCATAACTTTAAAATATGAAAACATAAGAAAAAGAAGTGATATGCTGAATTCTAAATAAAATCAAGCAAGGTATCAAAAATAATAAGAAAACGCCAAAAATTATCTACTTCAGGGGTACAGGTATAGTATGAATCCAGGGTATTTATTAGCATAATCTGTTGTATCCAGAAAATAAAAGAGAAAATCACTTGATTGTGTCAATAGTTGCTGGGGAAAAAAAAAGTTTTGCTAAAATTCATCACCATTTCTTAACTTTCAAAAAGTCCAGGAATATAAGAATTGAATGAAATTAATTAAATAATATTGAGACCATTTACCAAAAGCTAAGAACAGTTAGTGTTATGATTTCTATGGCTGCTTTCTATATAACTATTACTAATTAACAATAATATAAGGGTTGTGATAAACCTATATATCAAGAAAATTAAGTCACTTTTATAAACTTTGGGGAAACTCCCCCAAAACTTTAATTTCTTTGATAATTATATACTGAGAAACACAAAGAGCTGTAGTAGAAAAAAATGACCAAAAATTAAAATCAGGCGAAGGGGTAGGTTATATGGGAATCCCTTATACTTTTGATGTAACTTTTCTGTAATATAAAACCTCTTTAAAATAAATTTTATTAAATTATTAAAATCATATGACAAATTGGCGAGACACAAGAAATACAAATATGTCAATAGTTTTTTTCTTTATTCTTGGAATGAATAACTAGAAAAAGAAATGGAAACTATTTCATTTGCAAGAGTTATTAGATTTATGAAATACTAAGAAATAACTTTACAACAGTGGGAAAGACTATTTGAAAAATAGAATAAATCAATGGAAAATATACCAGCTTGATGGGAAGACCAAATGACAAATAAATAAATATATAAACAAACAACTTCATATATATTTTTATGTACATGAATATATGTATTTTAGAATTTTAATTACTATCTCAGTAGAGATTTTTTTCAGAGAAATGAATAGCATTAACTTATAATTGTTATGGAAAAATAAATGTCCAAGAATAGCATAATCCATAAAGCTATAAGTAAATCAAAGTTGCATTGTCATATAAATAGTCGTATGTAGCACTGACACAGGAGAATCTAAAAATGGTACTCAATATATGGGGAATCTAACATATAACAAGAAATATACATTCTAGTTCAATGGGAAATGGATGAACAATTTAGTAAATAATGTTGACAAACTGGTTTGCTATTAGCTCTTTATTCACAACTAAATCTAAAATGGATTAAAGACAAAAATGCAAACTCTGTAAAGTAAAATTCTACAGCAATTTATAGAGTCATATAGAGTTGTAAAATAGGTCATAAAAGAAACGTGCACATACTTAACTATACAAAAGTTAGAAATTGTGAGTTGGAAAGATACCAAAAATAAAATCAGTATGAGGAAAAAAAATTTGGAAAACAATACCTGCCATACAAAAGATATCAAGGGAGTTAATCATTATAGTATAACATATGAAAACGAAAGCAAGATATGAAAAGGAATTTCACAGGCAAGTAATGGCTGATAAACAATGAGATGCTCGTTCTCACCAGTGAAAAAGGAGACCCATATTAGCATAACTATGAAATATTACTTTACATTTATAAGATAAATTTAATAGACTGTAACATTGATTGCTTCAGTGAATGTGGGAGAAAGGTATATTGGTACACTCTTGGTGGAAATATGAATTATTGCAGACTATTAAAAGTAATCTGTCAAACATCTGCTAAATTTAATAATATAAATAACCTTTGATCAAGAAATCCCACATCTGGGAATCCACATCTTAGAATTAAATGATGTAATATATGTATAGCACTTAGAATAATGCCTGACATATAGTAAGCTCTTCCATAGAAGAGTCATAAATATTATTATTATTGTTTATATTGGCTAAAATGAAAAGAAAACAATGACTAACAAAAGAGGAATGATTATGAATTATGATATATCCACAACATGGACTGTAACAGAACTATTATAAAGAGCAGTGTGTGAACTAGGCTTAAGCATCTGAGAGATTTAATTCTTATATTTGTTTGCTTTGTTTTTAAATAAATTTTACAGAGGTATACTTTTTATATAATAAAATCCACTCATTTTAAATGTAGAATTTGATGAGTGTTGACCAATGTATAGTCCTTGCAATTACCACCACGATCAAGATATAGACCATTTCCATAACCCCAAAAGGTTCCTCTGTGCTCCTCCCCAGCCACCACCGATCTGCTTTCTGTCTAGATTCGTCTTTTCTAGAATTTCATTTGAAGCAACATGTGTGAAGTTAATATTTCAGTACTGAGTACACACTAAGTAGCTGCAATTAACCATCAAGTTTTTTCATTCATTCACCATATTTTTATAGGAGCTTCTTTTGCTAGTTCTGGAGATACAAAGGTGAGTTTATAATCTAATGGAAGAGACAAGTAACAAATAAACACACAAACATGATTAAAATTTGTGATAAGCTCTATCATGATAATGGTATTAGGAATGTGATTTCTAGGTCAAATAATAAAAATATAACTGCTACTAGAAAAATATTTTGTGAAAGAAAGACTATAAAGAAAGACTATAGGCATCTGTAAAGTATGAAGGAGAACACTTTACACAGAAAGGTCGGCAAAGCCCCAGAGTTTATAATTAATTTGAGAGCTTAATGATTAGAAGCCCTCCAAGTAAACAAAGGGGGAGTGAGTGCTCCCAGCACAAGTCCTGAGACGGCAAAGAGATTAGGATCTGATAAGAGGACAGGGTGGCTGGAGCTTAGTGAGTGAGAGCTCAGGTGGTTTGAAATAAAATTATAGAGAAAGGGAGAAAGAAGATCTTGCCTGGCCTTTTAGGATTTCCTGCTAAGTCCAATAAGAGACCATCTAAGGGCTTTAAGCAAGGAACAATAATATTTCAGAAAGGTCAGTCTGTTTTCATTTGGGAGAATGAAATAGTAGAGTGCAGTAGAGGACTCTGGTTAAAAGACTCCAGAAAGATTTGAAAGAGAAAAAAAAAATAATTGTACAGAGGAAATGGAGGTAGGTATAAGTAGTGGATTGAGCCATTTTTGGATATAGAATTGAAAAGATTTAGTGATAAATTAGATATGGCAGATGTGGGAAGAGACATGTATTAGGAATTACCAAATGTTCCACTGAAGAACCCCATATTTTGTGTAACACTCCAGTTCCTTGTTCTTATGTAATCTGTCCAAAAAAATGAAAGTACTATTTATGATGCTGGTGCCTTGGTACTCAACTGTTATGTGCTCACATTCCAAATCTCTCGAAACACAAAGAATAGAATTCATTATTCAACCGAGAAATAGGATACATCCAATTATTCAAAAAGGAAATGGATGCTGGATAGGAACCCTCTATAAAAAATAATATTTAAATAAAAACAAGGTTTGGAATACAACTATTTATTTATTTATTTATTTATTTGTAATGTTTTAACTCTCAAGAAAGAAATACACTATCTCAACTTTAGGGTTTATTATATGTTTGATTGATTCATTATGTGCCCCAAACTGAAATCACAGCCTTCTCATAAATAGAATCTTTACTAAGAATCTCTTCTTGGATTTCATATGTGCCTAATGAGTTTAAATATTATTAAAAGCTAAGATCCATGCTGTTGTACTATGATGAGAAATAATGTTCTTCGTCAATTCTACTCACTTTGGGTTTTCCTCTAGAAAACAGAATGCTTAGTTGAAACTCTAGAGAGAGAAAGTTTTACTTAGTCAATAAAATTTAACTTGTTTTTAAAGACATTTGTGCCCACCAAAGTTGGAAAGTAATGAATTAATTCTCCCATTTCTCTCCATCTTTGAAAGAACATAAAAAGGAACATCCCTTTCTAAGAAAGGAATTCAGTGTAGGCAGAATGAATAAAACTGCTGCTGTTCTCTTCAACTTTTTCTTCAAATTTAACCCATCTTGGGTTGAAGGAGAGACTGTCTCCCAGGGAATCTGGATACCTCATGTACGATTTATTACGCTTTGTATGAATGAATCAGTTTTACATGGCCTAGATCCATGGGGGAATCTAGCTTTTAGTTTTCTTTTTAAAAATGGATTTTATTGAAATTAGTTTAAAATTGATTCTTTAACTTTCATTCTTTATGAAACTTGTGTCATAATATAGAGATCACCTGAAAAAGCAATTGAAGGAACAAAATATTTAAAAATGGCAAAGAAAGAGGTATTTACTTTAGAAAGCCTAGTGCATATTTCTAAAATACCAGAAATAAATTGTGGGCGAAGTGAGGAAATTGAAGGAAGAAACCAAAACTTGATTTTGATTGTGGAAATAATTATCCACGTTTTCATAAAGGCAGGTGTCATCAAGCTATAGCAGTACTCCTATTCTCTCATTTTTAACTTTGCTAGATATTAAAAAACAAACTGATATATATTCATACATATATTTGTACCATAAGAGTGGTAGAAAGCAGAGGACTTGAAAGAGTAGATAAGATGTCTTCTCTTTTGAGAGGTTTTTAAAAGGCAGCTATAGATCTTTTGCTGGGGGAGTTAAAGCCTGGAGTAGAAGAAAGACAATCCGTGCTTTTTTATGATCAACTTCTCTGAAGCTCTAATGTAGCAGCTTTATCATGGAAAGGCAAAGTGTGGTTAAGCTAAACTGGCTGATTGCCAATAGGACTAACAATATGGTATAGAGGACACCAAATTGATAACAATTTGGAAGACCAGTCTCACAAGAAGATTGCTGGTCTCAGTTCAAGGTAGGAGCCTGAAATTTGTTAAGTGTTTTGCCACAGACTTCAAGGCTCCCCAAGAGAGCCCGGGAGCAAGCCCACCCCAATGTCCATGTAAACTCCTCTTACAGCAGCTCAGGTTGATCTGTCAGAGGTCAGATTCTCAGCCTGCAGGTTAAGTGTGTAGCAAGGCTATAGGACAGCCATTCTCAAATTGTGGTGCTCCAATCAGCACCAGCAGCAGATCCATCTGGGAGCCATTAAAAATCCCTCTGGGCTGGGCTCCAGTCCAGACCCACTGAAGCAAAAATTCTGGTGCTGGGACCCAGCAATCTGTATTTTAACAAGTCCTCAGGTGATTCTGAGGCATCCTGAAGTTTGCGAAACTTATACTCATGATACCAAGCAAAAGCAGATTCTTGACTGATGCGCTTCATATTGACCAAATCCTGAGACTGGGGGTTTCAAAGAGAGAAATAGTTTTATTGCCAGTACATAGTAAGGAGGTCAGAGGGCTAATGGCCTAAAATCTGCCTCTCAGAGTTTGAGCAGTTTAGACTTTTTATGGATTCAAACAGTGGAGGGGAGAGGGTAGAGAGGTTACCACTATAATAGCAAGTGTACACAAGGGTGAGCTTAGTGTGAAATGGCCATAAGCAAAGGGGAGATCAGTCTAGTGAGTTTAAGTATTTCAGGTATTCACTTTTGGCTATTCTATAATATACCGGAATAGTAAGGAAAATAAAACAACTATATAGTGTTTCAGTAATCCTAATCATTTGTTAATTCTTAACTCTGGGTTACATTTGCACAGAAGCAATTTCCAGTCTTGACAGTCTTTTAAAAATTACTGATGCCTGGGATGCATTCTCAGAGATTTGAGTTAATGATCTTGGGTGCAGCCTGGGCATTGAAATTTTTTAAGCCCCCTGAAATATTTTAAATGTGCAATAAGAGGCAAGAATAATCAGCCTAAAGGAAGATGCACAGCCCCCAGGGAGCAAATCCTTCAACCTAATGGGGCTGCTCCCCTAGATCTTTGTACTGCTCCTCAAGTCTTTACCCACAAAATCCCAATTCTCGCTCCCACTTTGGAAACTTGATATTGGTGCAAAACTATGCAGAAATGAAACTCTATGAAAGGCTGTGTAATTCTTACAAACCCAAACAAGGAAAGAGATGGCCAATGTCCCTAGTTCTTCAGAACTCTTTCTGGAGCAGTGCTTTTCCTTATTTCCATGCCTTTGTTTCTACTCCAAATTAATGTGACTCTGGGTTGAGCCTGTTCTTGGTGTCTGAGTTCAAGTGTATTAATAGGTCCTCTCATATGGTGGCTTTCTAGGCTTTGGGGAGTCACTTTTCAGTATATTCAACTTTGTATCTAGGAAATCTGACACCAGGTGAAATGATTCATCCTTCCAATTTTTTACTTAAAATATTAAATTATGCTGCAGGCAGTAGTGTTCTGTGACACTCTTTCCCTCTTAGATGTGACAGTTGTATCGGTAGTTTGAGTGACTATCAGTTGCCATACTCCATTTCTTTGTCCATATTCTCAAATGTAAAAACAAAGTTACATATATACACACATACATATTTATACACATACATAGATGTACGTATTCCCTTAAATTGTACACCCTGAAAATTGTCCATGGTTCTACTTGTGGTACTTCCTTCAGTTGGTTGAAAATTATCAGGTTTTAGTGGTCATTTCTATCATGAATGACTCAGCTTTTCATACACATGCAATTACTTTGTTTCAAAAACACCTGTGAAAACATCATTTTTGGGTAGTAATGAGATGGTAGCAGATATTTTGGGATTACGATAAACATGTATTTGCAATGGCCTCCTCTTTCTCCCCTGAGGATTCCAGTGGGAAGTTTTGAGAATATATAGAGGACCCTTGATCAACTGGATAAGTAGTTTCCTTAAAAGCTCAGTTCTTCCCTTAAAAAAATAAAGAGTAAGTTTAGTGTCTAAGAGAATAGATTCCGGAGCCAAACTGTACGAGTATGGGTTGGAAACCCAGATTTTTCACTACTAGCTACGTGATCTTAGATATCCAGTCTTTCATTGCCTCTGTTTTTTCCTCTTTAAAATGGGAGTGAGATGGTACAGATGGGGGCTGGTGGACAAGACCCATAATCCTGCTACCTTACAGCCCCCATTTCTCATGCTCTGGAGCCTGGGCTGTACTGGCCCTGCAACAACAGCTTAACACAGAAAACTGGGAAGCAGAACTTTCTAAACCTTCGTGTGCAATAAGGAAGCATTGAGGACCTATGGTTCCACCCTCTTTCCTGCTGTTAGTCCAAGATCTCAGTGGACTCACCCATAAATCTCTAATCTTCCCCCATTCTTGAAATAATGGGAGGAGTTTCTGACATAGAGACAATTTATTATGCTTCACTTACTGATCAGCAATAGAGAAGATAAGCGGTGCTGTCTAGAGATGGAGACTGGAGAGGAATGTGGTAGGACATAGATGGCCCAGGCATTAGGAATGAAAAAGGGCCTCGTCACAAGGCTGCCTTATAGCATCAGTAAATTAAATGTTCTGGGAGTTAGTAGACCCAGTGGACACCTCAGTCCTGTTACTAAGCCTTTAGTGGGACCATGAGTACAGAGAATTAATTTAGAATACGTATTCATGTGCCAGTCATGAGGTTAGGCAATTTACCAACACTAACTTAAATAAATGGGAAAGTTACTTGCTAGCAATAAAGGGCAGCACACTAGTGTTTCCTACTCCTCATTTTCTTGACCAATTATTATTTTTGTGAAGTTTCCTACAGGGATCCCTGCTAAGGATTTTCCCTTGCTCTGGTTTCTTTACTTCATTTACCCTGTCCTCAGTCAGTGTCCTCGATCTGCTAGTCTATTTTTATTTATAGTATATTTATAAAAATAAAGCATGCTTACGGTAAAAATTATGGAAAATATTGATAATATAGGTAAAAAAATTAATCACCTTTAATCCTACCACACAGAGAGAACCATTGTTAACATTTAATTGTATTCATTTAACAAACTGGTTTTAGCCCCTTTAAACACATTGTAATCATTTTCTATTATTCTTAAATATTCTTTGTGAAGATGATTTTTATTGGCTATCCAGTATACTATAATGACCATTTACTCATTGTTGATGTTTACCAGTATTTTTTGTTAAAGAAAATAATGCATTGATAAATACCTCTACACAGAAATCATGGTGAACATCTGATTCTTTCCTTAGTAAAATGACAGGTCCAAAGGTAAGAATACTTTTAAGGCAGGGGTTCTTAACCATTTTTGTTCCACGGACCCCTTTGCCAGACAGGTGAAAACCGCAGACCCCTTACTAAGTCCACACTATACTGTGCATTATTTAAGAAATACATCACACCCGCACCAACATGTCCCCATAAGAATAATGGTTTTTTGAATTTCACCTCAAGCTCATGAACCCCTTATTAGAACCCCTGATTTAAGGTTTTGGACATAATGCCAAACTGCCCTCTAGAAAGACTGAACCAATTCATATCCCTATGAGCTGTGTGAAATTGCTCTTTCCCTGGATACTCCCACAGACACCGGCTACTATCCTTTTCACTTTGCCTTTTTTCGTTTATAGTGAGGGTGGGCATGATGTTCAAGTACACATCTCCATGTCTGACACAGCACGCCTCCTGGATTAAGAGCTCGGGCTCTAGGATCCCGCCACCTGGATTCATATCCTACCCTGCTTAGGACTTGGCAAAGCGTGAACCTCAGAGTGAGGTGCTACAGGTGCTCCATATTCATTGTATTACATTTAAATTCTTTGAAGATATTAACCTTTGATCTGTTATATGTTACAAATTTCAGTTTCTTATCTCTTTCACTCTGCTTTTGATTTTGTATTGTTGACACACAGACTTACGTTTTGTATAAATCTAGTTGTTTTCTTTCTGCTTTTTACTTGAACTCTTCCTACCCCAAGATCAGAATATACAGATGGATATTTATTTTAAGTGATGTTATGAAATTTACATTGTTGTATAGTTTAAGGTAAAAGTTTAATGATAATTTCTAAATAAAAAGTTGAATTATTTTCTTGAAAAAATGGGGGTGACAATTATATTCTCTCTTAGGATAGTCTTAAGGATTTTTAAAATTAATTTTTTTAAATTTTAAAGATACATCGATTACATAAATGTTACACAAAAATTTTAGGGGTACCCATATGCCCCACATCCCATACCTTCCGCACCTCCCACATATACATTCTTCATTAGTGTGGCACATCACCTGCAATAGACATACACATTTTGGGGCTTTGCTACTAAGCTGGACCGTAGTTCACATTGTAGACCACACTCTGTCCCACACAGTTCTGCATGTTTTAAGTCTTAAAGATTAAACCGTTAACATACATAAAGCACTGAGAACAGGGCATGGCACATATTAAGACCTCAATATTATTAAGTGCATAAAAATCTTGCTGTTATCACCTTCAGTTTCATGAGTTTGATTTTTTCCAAAGTTGCATTCACTGAATAATATGAGACTAAATATTAACTCCAATTAGATTGCAACCATTCTTATATCTTTGAGATTTTTAGCAATAAATGTAAGAACTCTTGATTTTAACTGGTGTATCCAAATTTAGCTTACTTGTTCCTGTGGTGGGCTAGACATGGTATGATTTCCTTCATGCCGTTCATGAATTTCCAGTCAGGGATGGCCCTCCTGTGAGGCAGCAGGAGAGGTGGGAGCTGATACAAGTGCAGAGTTCTGCCTCAGGTTTTAAGAACATTTTATGGACAGAGTAATTATTATAATAGAAAGTTAAATATCACTGGTAATAATTGAGAATCACCTGTTTGACAAGAACAGATCTTCATGGTTCAATTATATCTAATGGATCAGGACTATCTAATTACATGGAATGATGAAAAAGGATGAAAAAACCACATTTATTGTGAGGCTGATAGCTCAAAAATATTCTTATCGTATTAATACTTTTTATTTGTAGAGTATGTTACGGTTTACAAATGTTTTCATGTATACCTCATTTAATCTACCCCACAGCATTGTGAGGACAGA
>PVKH010047996.1:0-10242 GCA_004027955.1 Chaetophractus vellerosus | reverse complement strand
AAGAGCTGCCACGGACAGGCAGGGGCCGCCACGGGCAGGGCAGGTCGCCTGCAAATCGAGCGCGGCCAGCCGCCCGCGGACTGAAAAGCCGGCCGTAGAAGCGGAGGCCGCCCACGGGCGGGGAGGGCCGCGCCTGCGCAGTGACCAGGTCTCGGCGCGTCGCCGCAACGGGGGGGAAGGGGAGATATGTAATAAAATAAATAAATCTTTAAAAAAAAAATAAAATAAAAATAAATAATACACAGTATAGTGTGGACTTAGTACGGGGTCCATGGTTTTCACCTTTGGGTCTGTGGAACAAAAAAGTTTAAGAACCCCTGGTCTAGACCAAATTTGATGGTAGCACCAAGTCTTAAGTATTGTCCCCCGTGCCTGCACATAGACTTACAGGCAGGCACACACCGGTGCACAGCCCCAGAATGCCTTTGCGTCTCCCTCAGGCAGCTGGTCCACCTTTACATGCTCTATCTGTGCTCATGGGAGACTCTGGTTTACTGACAATGGGCTTTGGAGATGGACAAACCTGGTTTTAAATCCCAGCTCTGCCAATTACCTGTGCATTCCTCAGAGAGTGACTTGTCCTCCAAGCATCTCAGTTTTCTCACCTGTGAAATGTGGATAGCAGTGCCTCACGAGGAAGAATTGTGTGATGATGAGTTCCTGGCACATAGCTATCACTCAAGAAAATGGGTGACCTTTTACAAAGGGAATGGAGAGCTGTGACCTTCACCTAGAACAAACATTTAGAAAAACTAGATACAATTGAACAGGTAAATAGATAAAATAAATCTTTGACCCAAAAAAAGGGCATAGGTGCCAAAATTAAAAAAAAATAAAAAACACGAACAGACAACTTGGAGGAAACAGACTGTAGAAGGAGGGAAAAAAAGAAAGAGAAACTATTATTAATTTCCTCATAGAGATAAGAGAAGATATTGCTTCTTTGAAATTAGAGTAAATTGCAACAAATTAAAGGACATGGGTTTAGGAGCATGAAGGAGAAGAATATGCATTTCAGAAAAGTAAAGTCATTTAATTTAAAGCTCACAAACTCTTATCAAAACAATTACTGAGTGATAAACTTCAAAAAGAATAACCTTGAGAAATGGTAAAGTACAATGCAAGAACAAATGGTAAGCAAATAAAATTACTGAAAAGATGGTTCATACAAATAAGCATTAATTTGTTCAAACAGGAGCAAAAATAACTTATGTAATGGTGTAAAAACAAAGGGAAATTTTATTACTGGGGCATGATTACAAAGAAGCGGGGAGAAGGTCGCTGGCATCCTGACTTCTGCATGTCCCTCAGGAGGCAGACAATGGGGTGACCCACGTAGGCTTCGAGTCACTCATTTAGACATTTTGTATTCTTTTGCCTTTTGATAGCATGCATGGTCTAGAAAAGGAAAGACAAAGGATACATAATGTCTAAATTAGCGAATGGGAACAAAGACAATAAAGAAAATGTCAGGCAATGGAAAGAGGAAATTGAAGCACAATTGAGCAAAGAGAAATCATAAGTGCTGAACACAAAACAAGATGGAAAACATACCGCATCAGAAACACATATTACATGTATATAACTTCACAATAAATTTTTATATATTAAAATCATCTGTAAAAAGGCCACGGCAATAAGCTAGAATTTTAAACACGTAAACGCTTTCAGCCACAAAAATGGGACACCTTTAGCACAATCATACCGACTGACGGAGAACAGAAGAGATAAACCACAAGTAAGCCAATATTAAGGGAGAAAAGGTAGCAAGTGCGGGTATAGTAAAAACTTAAAAATTATAAAATTTACAAGAAATGGATAATTCCCTAGAGAATTTTAACTTAACAAAACTGACTCGAAGAAAAATGGAAAACCTGATGTGGTCTATACCTTTTAAAGAAATGAGTTAAAAGACAAGGTCGACATGGTACCCCTGACATACACCTACAAATGAGGTCCCTGACTGGTCAATGTTTTATAGAAAAAAAATCAAAGAGGAGAAGCTACATGACTCTTTCATGAAGCTAGTACAGTGAGCTTGAACAAGGATCGTATGAGGAAGAAAAATTACAGTTGTTTCACTTATGAATGCAGATTTAAAATAATAACTGAAATACTGTCATGGAAATTTTCCTTGTTTGTATAGCTTACAATTGACCAAAGAAAATCACCAAAGGGAGTCTACACCCAAACTATGATTGAAATAATTAAAAAGGCAGCAGAGTCACCAGATTCAATATTCCCCTACAAAATTAAATGCTTACTAATATATTAGCCACCAGCAATAAAAAGAATTAGACGAGAAGAAATTATGTAATTTCTCTAGAAGAAACAACAATGATAACAGTAATATCAACTCCAAGTACCAAGAATTTACCTAATGAAACCTTCAAATCCATTAGGAGAAAGATAAAAAATAAAGTACCTAGGAAATAAAAAAGACGTAACTTCGTGCAGAAGAAACTATCTCAAATCTCTCCAATATACTTAAAATAGTTCCATAATTCCAATCAAAACCTTAATAAGTTACTTTTGATACTTGATAAGCTTGTTCTAAAAGTATTGAACCAGAAATAGCCAAAGTAATTTTGAAGAACTAAAATAAAAGAAGTTGCCTTCCCAAACAGCAAGACATAGTATAAACCTCTTGTGCTTTTTAAGGTACTGACATAGAGAAACACAAATAGACCGGTGGACCAGAAGAAAAAGCCCGAAAACCATGCTGCTTATTTATGAGAACTTGCATAACATGACAAAAGTTACAGTATCATCAGTGGAGAAAACAGAGGCAATGAAAAATGATGCTAGAATGTTCAAACAAGTTACTATTCAAAAGGCCAAAGAAAAATTAGATCCCTACTCATACTATCTGCAATTCCTGATCTAAATGTGAAAGCAAAATAAAATTTTTAAGAGAAAATATGAGAGTATCTTTATGAAATCGGCATATGGAATATGTTTTAAGAAATTCATAAAAGCATAGTATTTGTAGAAAATATTATCAAATTTGACTCCATCAATTTTTGAAACTTCTTAATCACAAAATATAATAAGCAAATGGAAAGATAAAGAACAACCTGGATGAAAATTACCATATATAACCATTGCCAAAGTACTAGAATCTGTATTTTATAAAGAAGGCCTGCAAGTAAATATGAAAACATCACCTTTGTAGAAAATGGGCAAAATAAATGGACAGCCAAGTTACAGAGGAGGAAAATGGAAGAAACATTACCTGAAACAAGGTCCCTCCTCAATGCTAATCAGGGAATGCTAACTACAATCAATATGAGGCATTTTTATATCCATCAAATTTATAGAAGTTAACAATCCTGATAACACTGAATTTTGGAAAGATGAAGTTGAAATAGGAAATTTCATGCATAGTTAATGTCCTAATAAATTGGCACAGTCATTTTGGAGTGAGCTTTGGCAATACCTTTAGAAGGTACATACCTGATACCCTAGCAGCCTGGATTATTCCAGACTTGTGTTCCTTAGAGAAGCTCTTACACATGCATAAAATATCTGCTTCCATATGTGGTGGGTTGAGTTAAGTAAACCCCCTAAAAACAAAACAAAACAGAACAAAGTAAAAAACCCATGCTTTTAATCCTATTCCTGTTGTAAATAGTACCGTTTGAAGATGTTATTTTGACTTAAGATGTGGCCCAACTAATAAGGTTGGAGCTTAATCTTATCCCTGTAGGCGTCAGGAAGACAGTGCTAGGTGGAGGAGCAGAAGCTGTAAGTCAGTGTAACCTGGGAGAGAAAGGAGAAGACACTGGCATGTGCATTGTCAAGGGACAGAAAAGCTAAGGACCCAAGGATCACCAGCAGCCAGCCCCAAAATGTCAGTCTTCTGGGAGAAAGCATTGCCTTACTGATACCTGGGCTTTGGAGCACTCCTAGATTCAAAGCAGTGAGCCAATGAATTCTCATTGCTTAAGCCAATCCATTGCATGGTATTTGTTTTAGGAGCTGGGAAACTAAGACACCATAGTATTCATTGAAAAATGTTGGTAATAAGAAAAATATTGGTATAATCTAACTTATCTGCAATAAAATAATGAATAAAATGATTTATTCATACACTGGAGTATTCTATTGTCATTCAAATGAATGACCTATAACTGTACAAACCAACAGAAACAAAATTTGCAGGTGATCAAAACATGAGTAGTGTTTTAAAGTTTGCAGCACAATGTATATAATGTTTATGAACACATACAGATTAGTAAAAGTTCAAAAGTGCATGGGAATAATACACATATCAATCATAGGAGATAAATCAGCTGCAGGGAGGGAAAAAAGGAGCGGGAGGGATATAGAGGTTGATATTTTGTTGAGTAAAATTATCATTATTTTAATACAAAAAGGAGATCTGATGCAATGTAGCAAAATGTTAGTCTTTTAAATCTTGGTGGTGGATGCACAGATGTCTATTATATAATTTCCTGTGGTTTTATATATTTTTGAACTAATGCATTATTTAAAATTTTAAAAATATGGTGAATGAATGAAAAGTTAGGTAGGTGGGTGGAATTAGCATCCTCTGAATTATTTAAATTTTATATTAACCCCATTGTTTCACAACAGTGTAGTTAAAATTAAAATTGTCAAATGATACTTCCTTTGCCCTGTCACTCTACATACACTGTAAGAAGGGCTGTCTCTATAAATGACGTAAGAAAGCTTTTTGTAGATGCTATCAGTAAAAAAGAAAATTATTTTTTGTTTTATTTCATTTTATTTTTTTTCCATTTTTAATCATTTTTTTTTAGGATACATTGATTACATAAATGTTACACAGAAATTATAGGGGTACCCATATGCCCCACCTCCCACACCTCCCACAACCTCCCACATATACATCCTTCATCAGTGTGGCACATCATCTGCAATAGATATACACATTTTGAGGCTTTGCCCCCAAGCATGGACCACAGTTCAGACTGTAGACCACACTCTCTCCCACACAGTTCTGCACGATACATGATGATATAAAATGGTCTATATCCTCCATTGCAACGTCACTCAGGACAATTCCCAAGTCCCAAAAAAGCCCCTGTCTTACAACTGCCCTTCCCTCTCCCTGCCCCCAAAGTGTCCAGTGGCCCCTGGCTCCATATAATTTTGTAATTTCTTCCATTGCATGAATCACAAGTCTATAAGATGGGCTCCCTATTTTTGTAGGTCTGATTCACTCAGAAATAGACAGGGGGCGGCAACTTTCGGGAGCAGGGAAGGCTGATTTCGGTTACGCTTGAATATATCCATATATGATTTAACAAGCTGAAATCTACTACTTTCCCCTCTATTGAGTGCTGCCGCACAATGTGAGGTTGGCAGAAGTCTGAAGATAGTGGGTCATTTCGTGGCATTGCAGGGAGAACCTGTCTCCCAGTGGTGCCATCTTTCAAACACCCCAGCCCAGTGTCTTTTGTTTGATTTTACACTCTACAGTTCCACAATGACCAACTCTTGTGTAGCTGAGATTGCTAGGAGAATAATCAGAGGTCAGCAAAACCACCTGGTTGAAAGAGCCTGGAAACTAGACCAGTGGAATTCAGCCAGGACAGCTGCATCTGCCCCCACAGCTGTGGGGAGCGAGCTTGCCCTTTCTTTTCTTCCTTATCTTTCCTCCACTTCCCTCCATTTTTCTTCTGTTTTCCTTATAGTCTTGCAGTTCCATCATTTTAGAATCCTTCTAGCACAGGTCGCCTATCTCCCTCTACTTCTCATTGCTTTTTTCTAGTTCTCAAAGGTCTGAATATTTTGAAATTAGACATGTCTCTTGGAGTGTTGGCTCCTTTTAGAGACCACCTAAAGAGCCCCATACATTGACTTTGCTGACCGGGGTGTGGCTGACTCAAAGACGTCTGATGTCCATGTCCGTTTCCAATGCTAAGTCACAAAATTGTGTTCTCTTTCTAATTTTCTTTTCTGTGTACTAAATGAGCAGCACGAAGCTAGGAAAAATAAAGTGGGACATATAATTAAATGCCCACTTTCTCTTCAGGACCAGGTCTGTGGTTGCACAGGTTGTGCACTGCCCAACCCCACGGATGCCCATGATTTAGATTCTAATGTGCCTGGTGTCCCCTGAAATTATGGGACAAAGCAGCCATACTTGGAGACATGCTTCTGACATTGGGGGTACTCCATGGGCTTCTAATTAAGAACGGTCTGTTCAGGGACCCTTGGTTTTCTGCAAACATACCTAGAAAATTCAGACCCTTTGCATTCTCACAAGTTCTTTCCTATTCATAACTTTCTAAAAGCTCAGATTTTAAACTTACATATTATCATTTGTTTTTCTGAAGTATTTAAAGCAATATGTCCTTGTTGTATATTAGAATCCAGTAACCATAGAATGATAAGGCTTGGAGAGCGTCTGGCATACTCTCCTTATTTTATAAGTGAAGGCTTTGTTATGAAATGCAAATGACTATCATATTTCTTTTTTTTAATTATAAAATCACAATGCCTGGGACCAATGTGTCTCTTTCTCATTGGGGTGTTTTGTGACTATATTAAATGAAGGCTCATAGGCTGTTTTGAAATCTTGAAATAAAAGCTATAATATGGATTTAAAACCACGTCTTTCTGAAACCAAAAAAAATATATAGCATAGTTGTGGTGTGAAGCCCCATAGCTATAGTGGCAGTTTAATATGGAAGGCGTGCCCTTATGTTATTTTACAATGGATTAACACCGAACCTAGATTCTCTACAATTTCATTTTCAGTGTTAAGAACTGACCCTAATTTTGACTAGATACTTCATTAATATTCATTTGTATATAATTGCCTTAATTTCAGTGATAATGACTTCGGCTACCAACTGCTTGATTGATGGGTCTTGCATCTTCTCTGGGAAGGAGCTAAGATATAAAAATCACACCATTCATGCATGCCTGGTATTTTTAGCTGCCTTTAATTACTAACCAGCTAAATAAGCATGCAAACCACACTGTGATTGATAGGATCTTTTGGTTGAAGTGACTTTTTTTCCCTCAGAATTTGGAAGATGCTTGAATCAATTGAGTACTAAAAATAATCACTGAGAGCTGAATCTTCCAGAATCAAGATGCTCTTGAATAAAAGTGTCTAACAAGAGGGAGGGGCTAACCTGCCCTCTTTAAGACATTCTGACTAGAGAAAGAACCAAAGGAAAGTTCTTGCTGAGTGCAGCAGCATGTAAAAAGGACTATAATATGCCAAAATTTTACTTACTGGTTATTTGCTAAGTATCTTCATGCCAGAAACAAATGGAAATGTGGACTGGAAGGCAAATGGGGACGATGAAAACAAAAAGAATGTAGGAACTTTAAAATTCAGCCTCAGGATCTGAAGGTGTAAAAGAACCCTCCCCAGCTCAGAACCAGGTCTGGCCCACCCGGCTGATAGCAACCCCCAATCCTAACGCAACACGGGTTAAGAGAATGTTGAGGAAGGCGTCTAACCCAGAGAACTTTGGAAACATCTCCTGTGTGAAATCAAAAAACGCTTTCAAATTGAGCACAGTACAACAATAAAAAAGATACGATCAATGTAACTTATGGATCGTAGTTAGCAGTAATATCGTAACATCTTGCATCAATTGCAAAGAAGATATTATATCAATTCTATGGGACCGCAATAAAGGAGTATGGACTTTTTCCTTTTTGAGTAATGAAAATGTTCTAAAATTGACTGAGGTGATGACAGCACAACTCTGTGACGAAAATGAGTCATTGGGTGCACACTTTGAATGGCCCGTACGAAGCGTGGGGCTGTGTAACCCAGGAAATCCAGTGGAAGATGGACTGAGGTTAACAGATCAAATATAAGAACATTCTCTCATGAACTATAACAGGCATATAATACTAATACAGGGTGCTGATAACAGAGTGAGTTGGGGGAAAATACACCAATGTAAGGTATGGGCTATAGTTAATAGTAAGATTTTGACAAAGCTCTTTCGTGGTTTGTAACAAATGCTTCACAACAATGCAAGGTGCTGGTGGTAGGGTGATGTATGGGAGCCTTGTATGATATGCGTGTTTGTTTTGTAAGTTCACAACTTTTACTACGCACTTATTGTTTATGTGTGCTCATGTATGGATGATACACTGTAATAAAAGCATAAGGAAACAGAAATATTTATTTTATAAATATAAAAAATGTATTGTTTCTCTGGGGGAGAAAAGCAATCTGCAACAACAATCAAAAGAAAAAATCAAATGATAACTCTGCAGAAGGCTGCTCTAGACAGGAATCTACTGGGCCAGAAAGTATTTCTTTCTCAGTTTATAATAAACAGCTGTTATCCTAAAGAAACCGGAAACCTGGCTATTAGAACACGTCTCCTCTCTGAAAGTGTCTTCATTCTATGGGATATCTAGCAGCTGATGAACTGAGGAGTTGGCTTTTCCGTTCTGATTTTTCCTTCACTGCAGTCTGACCCTTGTTTATGTCTCACAGAGCTCTCAGTTGTTTTCCCTTTTATCTTTTTCTTGGCTAAAGCCCTAGACCCAGGGTCTTATCGGGTCCAGCATTTCCTAAAGAAGCCCCACACTAGTCTTGCCTCCAGCCATTCAAATGCCCACCTGGTGCTTCCATAGAGTCAGGAGGAAAGCACTCTGAATGTCTTACTCCTTCAAAAATATCTGGACTTTTACAGAAAATATTTTTTTCATATTTATAAATCTGTAGTGTATGAATTTAGGAAGTATGGAAAACAAGACAAAGAAAAAAGTTGGGATGGATTTTTCTTTAATTATCAAAGTGACTCAACACTACCCTCCTAGGGAGAAGAGAGCCCTGTTGGATGTGTAAGTCTCCCTTTGCGATTCACCAGGAGTTTATATGGCCAAGACGTGGGTGTCCTTTAGCTGTCGGATGGTCCTCTCTAAAGGCTGGTGAGTAACCTTAACGACCCGGGAGAGAAGCCCTCGTTGGACCTGGTGTTTGGTGACCTCCAGCCTGATGGCACGTGCTGGCCGTCTTCTCACCCTTGATTCTGCAGAAGTGACGATGCACAGTTATCTGTTTCCTTCTTGCCTAAAATATAAAATGTCAACATTATTTTTTGGGAGGGAGTATAACATAAAAACAAAACAAACAACAAAATTGCAACTGCATTTATGAAGCTCTACATGTAAGATTTTTAAGGCTTGCTTCTGAGGAAGCTGACCCAGAAAAATGGGCTCAGGCCCTGCTCATTTTGTGCACAGGACGGATTCTCCCAGCGACCTCGTGACAATGTCTTTGCTTATCAGACACTTCCGCTGACTCCCTGCATCTCTGACTGTTTCTTTTTTCTGTGTAGAGACGCAATCCCTATTTTCTCCTTTCTCCTTTCGCAGATAGTGAAACAAACAGTAAGGTTTTGCATTTGAGAGAGAGCCTGAAGACCATGTGGGAAACCAGGGGAGCTGCGATTATGTTAGCATATGGAGAGAAGTGAGTTGCTAATGCACTTGGTTTATTTTATTTATATTCTTCCTTCTGTTCCAAGTGCCCTTACTGGGCTGTGAGCACCTAACGACACAGTCAGACTGTGCCAAGGTGTGTTCTTCTGGGAACCGGCACTGGGTTATGCCTGAGCTTTCAACTGACAGAATGAAATAGGAAATTTAGTCCCACAGTCAGGGTTCCTTGTTGACATTACCCTGGAGCTAAGTCTGGAATTTTGCAGCACCGCTGTGCTGAGGCAGGTGGGTTTCCTGCCTTGTTGACAGGTGGGTTTCCAGCTTTGTTTACATTTGAGAGCCACTCACATCTGCCTCTTCTGTAGATCACCAGGAAGTCCTAAGCCATGACCACCGAGATTCTCAGAACTAGAGAAGGCAGAGATATGTGACCCTTCTCTGCTCCCAAGGCAAGCAGTACACTAAGAATAAGTAGACAGTAGAAGAAGAAAGTGAATAATTACACCCAGCAAATATTTGTGGAATAGATGAACGAATGAATGTAGGCCTAACGTCTTCCTAGAGGTGGTGGGAGGTGGTTTGTTAGGCAGAGCAATGCGGTTCTAAAGAAGAGGAAATAATAAGAGTCTCTCAGTGGGCTAGACTCTATGTTAGATACTTGAATGCCTCGTTTCATGTAATGTTCAAAGCAAAACAAAAGATCCATTTATTCGTTCTCTAAAGTAAAGTAACTTAACAGAAGGGATGGTCTTCTCATTTTCTATATGAAAAAAGTGATGATTATAGAAATTAGGTAAGATGTATTAAGTCATATTGTTCAAAAGT
>PVKH010047995.1:0-10246 GCA_004027955.1 Chaetophractus vellerosus | reverse complement strand
GCGCTCTTTATCCACTGAGCTATCTAGCCGGGCCCAATCTTTCTTATTTTTAATAAACATTTAGAATTCTATAATTTCCTCCAATTGGCTCTTTGACTACAATCTGCAAGCAGTTTCTTTCACTGTCATTCAGTTCTACATACTTATTTTATTTTCAGTAACCAGAATATATATAAAATTTCTTTGCATACCAATTTTGTATATTAGTTCTTTCTATCTATCTGAGGTTGGTTTCTAATTTTATTGTATTGTGGTGAATGCCACCAATGTGAAAGGACTTATTTATTTGTGAGAATCTTTTATATCTTTCGATGCTTGTCCTTTGTCAGTTTCTTTCTATAGAAACTTCTTAAGTTTAATTTTGATAAATATCACTCTTTTCCTTTGTTTAGACAGCTAACAACAAGGACTCCAGGAATGAACCAAATAGGCATTTCTCTTTGACTCTCAAACATTGTACAGTCCATCATGAGTACATTTCTCAATTCCACATTTACCTCCGGAATTCCTGCTAAGAAGAAGTTAAATCAGATGGAGAGTTATCCTGAACATGTTCATCATGAGTGATGTAGAGTTGTGCTGGGAAGTATGGTCAAAGGTGGCCTCATCATTACATTAATGGTTTAATTTTTTACAGGAAAAATATTTTACATTTTTACTGTTATAACTGAAAATGCATACTGTAAAGATAAATATCTCTACTATTTAACAGTTCTCTTGCAATTTAATGTAATAATTATATCATTTCACCACCTTAAGAGAGGTTTTAGAAAAGTCTATGTATATACAAGTGATCAATATAATGAAGTAATTAAGAGTTTGAATTCTGAAAACAGACTGCCTCTATTTGAATCTAAGCTTCTCAATGTAATAGCTGTGTGATTTTAAGCAAAACTAATTTGTAAAATGACAATCATAATAGTATCTGAATTACTAGGTAATTTTGCATATTAAGTAATATTTTCTACTTTAAATTCTTAGTACATGACCTGGCACAAAGGATGCACTCAATAGAGTTTAAAGATTATTAGGTTATACAGATGGGGAGAACAGTCAGACAACTTAAAAAATAAATTAAAATGTAAATATTCATGTTCAACAGCGGTGACTTTATTTTCTTCTCTAGTCCTCTTTGAACCATTGGGAAGCTTTCCATCCATCCTGTGTCAGTTTTGTTTTATTTTGCTTTAATTGTTAAAATTAGGAAAGATTGTAAGTAGCCAAGACTCCATTCCATTTGATAGCTTAAGAAAAACTGTCTTTTAGCAACCAGGACTAATGCTATCTCTGAGAAGCATTTTAGCTATTCTGTTCTAAAATCTCCTTGGTCATTATTGAAACAATATAGATATAAATAAGCCTTTGCCTGGGATTCAAAGTGGTATAAGAAAATAGAATGACTGCAAATTTTCTTTGGATAAAGTGACTTGTTTTTAGTGAAAAAGCTGTCTATACGTTTGAGTAGAGATGCGATGATCTGATTACTTCCCTACCACGTGGGTTTATTAAGGGATAAAAATTTGTCGAACTTGTTTCTGCATTTGCTTCTTTAACTACTGACTTAAAAAAAGGAAAAGGACTCTGAGGTTTTCTTGGAGGAGACTTAGGTATATATAGTAAAACTTTCTTTTCGGAATACTTGATCTTTCAAAAAATAAAGCAGAAGATTCAGAATTTAAGAATACAATTTTCTGGGACTACAAGATCAAATGTTAAATAAATCAATGAAATTGAAGTGCTTCTTTTTAAATTCAGTCAGAAAACTCCTTATGAGAAAGGAAAGATAATACTCCAAAAACAATGTCTCAGCTTTACAATAAAAAATCATGTTAAAGCATCTCTTTCTCTGCAACAGTTTATTTTTTTTCCAAAAGAGTTGATGAGGAAATAAAAACTAGGATGCTTTTTGTTCCTTTTGTCTGAAAATTTCAAGCAGGCACCCATCAAGTAAACCCTATATTTATTTTACTTCCAATATCCATTAAAATATGTGAGGAGCCTGAGATTACAATGGAACCTAAAGGAAGTAGCTACTACAGTAGGCTTTTGACTAAGTGCCAGCTGAGCACTCTATCTTTTCTAAGTGCAACCACTCTTTGAATTAAATTATTTTCACAGTAATTTAGCAGCAAGAGCATTTAGAAAAATGTTCCCTAAAATAACTGTTATTATGCACATCTATAGAAATGGTGAGTCAAGATAAGCAGACAAGGTTTTACAGAGTTTTGAGGTTTTGATAAGCTCAAAGAACACAGAAAGGCTATTTTTTTTCATGATTTTCCCATAGGTAATGTAAAACAATATTGAAAATGTAGAATTCCATTAATTTCCAGAATTATTTTTGCCAACAACATCCTCAAACTTGGGGAAAATATCAATGGGATTTGTATTGTTTTCTTCCCTTATTTCAGTCCATTATGGAAAATGCAACAGATTTTTTCCCACTTGTATCCTTTTATTCTTTAAATATTTGTTTAGAGTACACCTTAGTACACCTCTGCTTCTAGGTAAAATATTGCCATAGGAAATACTGTCATTTACTATAAATCTTCATTTTGATCACTATTTTTCTCATCTTTACAACTGTAAAATTTGGGTGCAAGATAACAACATAAATGTTTTAGGAAGTTCATGGACTTGTGCTAAGGATTATTAATGAGTTACAGATATTTTTAAACATCACTAAAATTTTGGGAATTTTTCCTACATAATAATGGGAGGCCCCTGAAGTATCCAAATATTCTGATGTACATCACTTGTCTCTTTGGCTTTCAACAAACATATCAGATACAGTGAATTTTAGTTGAGAAAAAAGCACATTAAACATGTTTTTTAAAAGTGTGTGTGTGTATGTGTATAAATTGATTGACTGTTTGGTAATATGATTTTAAAGTATTATTATATATAAAATTTTTTCCCACTTCAAATTATCTTTCTAGATTTCTCTATTTCTGTCAATGGAATCACCATTCTTTCACATGACAAGGCTTCCACATTTTAAATACTCCTCAACAGTACCTTTCATTTCATCTGCCACTTATATTCATCTGTCTATATTAGTTATTTCATTTATATCAGTGGCTTTCTACTTTAGTTTGCCTCAGAAACACTGAAGAACTTGTTAAAACATTGGTTGCTGGTTCTCCTCCCTAGAGTTTCTATTTCAGTGGGTCTGGGGTAGGATTTACATTTCCATCACATTCCCGGGAGATGCGGTCTGCTGCTGCTGGTCCAAAGAACATCCTTTCAGAAGCATTGCTTCACATTAACATAACCACTATCTCTCTCTTAGCCCTTGTTAGCTTGTAATGATTACCTACTTTTTTCCCATCATCACCCTCAAATCAGGTAGTCGTTCTGCTCAGTTTAGCTGCACGGAATTTTTTTTTTTTAGCCATTGCTTCAAATTGCTATGTATAATATTCCCATCCTCATTGAAGAAGCTTAGAGGATTCTTTAATTTTCATTCATTCGCAAATATTTACTAAATGCTTAATATATACTAGACCCTGGTTCAGACAATGGGAATATAATAGCGAACATAAGAGATGAAAATACATGGCCATATTGAGATCACATTTTAGTGGGGAAGATAAAAATGAACAATATAAAAAAGTTTAAGATAGAGAATGTTAATGATGGGTCCAAGGGGTAAAATGGGAGGATTGTATGAAATAGTGGAATGGATTTAAATCCTTAGGTAGTATGGCCAGTGAAAAAGACATTGAGAAAGTGACATTTGAGTAAAAAGTGGAAAGAAAAGAGAATATTAAAGATCTTGAGGACTAATTGACTGAAAAGGGCCTGAGGTGGAAGCATGCTTAAGGTTGATGGAACAGCAAAAGCCCAGTGTGGGTTGCTGGTATACATGAAATGAGAGGAAAGACTTTATAAAATAACTCCTTAGCCACCAGCATTTATTTAATCTTATCCATAGGCTTATTTCCCTATATTAAGACTGTGTGGTAGGCAAATTAGTCTACTCATGCCCAAATACTCCATGAGCACGCCCATCTTCAAGATTTTGTCTTTATCATTCTCCTTGCCTATTCTATACAATTTCCTTTACCTGGGTAAACAATCTGCAATTCCACAAATGAGAAACCATCACTGACGACACATATATCACTTTCCCAAGGCACAGTGAACTCTCTTTTCCTCTTATAGCATTACTTGTTCACACACACACACCCCTTTATGTGAGCATAATGTATTTATATTTTCAATATCCTGATCTAAAATTGTAAGCTGAGAAATGGGAAAATATCTTAATAGCTCTCTGTATCCTATAGCAACCAGAGTGTTTTGCAGTAAGTCAAATGTTTTAATGAATTTAGTCAGATATTGTCTGCAGGATTGAAAGCTCAGCAACATGAGTGATTTAGTCTTTCATTTGACAAACATGTTTCAAATGATTATTAAATATTATGCTGAGGTAAAGAAAAAGAAGAGCCAATCCCTAGAGAATAGTATAGAAGACCGACTAGTAAATGTACAAATACAATATATCAATACATCATGCAGGGTACTTAGATATATGCACAGGGGCCTGTATGTTTTACTACAGGTTCTCCAAGAAGCAGATGTTAAGACAAGATTAAATTAAATGTGCAAAGAATTTCTTACGGGAGATGCCTGTGAGAGAACATAGGGAGAGTGGCAAGGAAGGTTGGGAAATTGACAGAATCCGTGCAAGTCTGACTCTGAGTGAAGGAGAGGGACAGGGGAGTTTGGGTGAAAGTATTCTAAACTGCTGTGTAGTCTAAGGAAAGTCCAGTAAAGCAGAAGAGACATGGAGACAGTGTCATCCATCAGTGCCATCTCATCTGCCAGGAATGGGACTGCCTTAATGTGCCATCTTCAAAAACACAGCAATGGATTTCAAAGTCCAGCAGCTGGGTGGTTCGTCAGTTATGCTATGAGAGATGTGGAAGACATCAAGCTGAATCAATGGAGGAATTCCGGAGCAACCTACTATTGAACTGATTCATGAATCTATATAAAGAATTAGTCCCACTTTACTGTCCATGTTATTCCCCTAGCCTGGAACACTTCATCCCCTCCAATCTAGTAATGCATATTATTCTTATCCATCTTTTAAAAGCTTGCTCATAGGTCACTAATCTCAAAAGTTTCTCCTTTGCTTCATAACTGAAGTGATTAACTAGGGGTCAGTGTATGCATGACAGAGATACCAGAAATGGTGATTTAAAAGTGATAGAAGTTTAACACTTTCTTATAAAAAAAGCCATGTGTGAACCCCTGAAATGGTGACTTCCAGTTATAAGGGACCCAAGTTGTTTCACTAACGTTAAGGTGGGACCCAAGCCCTCATCTTCCAAAATAGACCTATCTTATCGAAGTAATATCCCAAGAAGCAAGATAAAGGAGAGGAGGAGGGAAAGGCAAAGACAGACTTTGAGATGAAGAAAATAATATATTGCCTATATGAGAAGCTGGTAGTTTTTCTCTACTTATTTACTTGTTAACAAGAGTAATGAATTTAGAAGCCTTGAGAATTAGTTTTTTTGATAAAGAAAGAAAGCATAACTTCTATGATATAGGTATGGAGTTAGTAGAGATGGATACTTACACATACTCCACGGAGTATTACAAACATAAATGTTAACAAAGATGCTAGGGTTTGACTAATGCCAAAAATTTCCATTACTCTAAGTTACAAATACATAACAGGATATTGTTGATTCAGCAAATTTTGGTTGAGGAACTTCTCTGAGATTGTTTGTGGTGTTGAGTAGACATTACTGAAAAGGGTAAGCTCTCATGGAGATTGTGCTTCTTAGTGGCAAGGAAAATTCACAGATACAGAAAATAGTTAAGACTTGAGAGATACAAAAAAAAAAATTCCAATGCTTTTTAGCAAATTTTTCCTGGATACATGATATATTTTTTTACAGAAGTTCTTAAATATAAACTTTGGAAGACTGATTTACTCATAATTCATTAAATCCAACCAACACCACTTAAACATGGCCCATGAAATAGATTGTGGCTGATTTCTAAATCATAAATCATTACATTCCCAACATAAATGACATAACACAGGATATTTTTAATGTTTCTTCCCCCTGACTTTCTGAGATCATCATAATTGGAATGGCTCAAATCAGCCTTTACTTTATTAGTCTTTTGCAGTTCTTGGGTAGGTTCTGAGCAGCACAAAAGCAAATCGTTAGTCTTTGCTCAGCCAGAGGATAAAGCCTAGAATCAATCTTTCTTGAATAGAGCCAACATCTTTGGTAATATCTGGTTACCTATGGAGCTTTCCAGTTAGGTTTAACTGTATCACCAGGCCTTCCTCTCTCCCTTCCTTTACCAACAGATTGGACACATTCATTAGACTGTCTTTTTTCTTCAAATTTAATGCCTGATCCTTGAGCTTACCACCCATGGTAAATGAATCTTGTTTCCCCATGATCTAATCTGGGGTCATGACAAAGTCACACTGACTTTGGAAAATTGTCTCCAATGTGGAAAGCAAGTATTCCTGGGTAGATAATTTGTTTATTCCAGTTCCAAAACCCTAGATCAAATCTGAGTCTTCATCCCTGTGGACATTGCTCCTTGTAATTAATAATAAGAAAGCCAGCTTCAAGGGAACAGATTTTTCTAGATAGTGTACAACCCCAACATCCTCTCCCTCCTCACTGCTCATATTACTGAGAACTCAGCACTCCTGAATATACTCAAAGCATTACATTATCTAAAGTATTTTGTTCCCAAAGAAAATATGCAGGTAATGTACTCGAAGATAGATAAAAACAATCGTGCTGGTGCAAAATATCTACTGATATTGACTCATAAAGACCAAAAATCAGTTATTATTCATCCTTTTCAGACACACTGCTTGAGTTAAGAAAATTTCAACTAGTTCTGCAGTATTAATCAGACCTCCAAGCTTGAATTTTGCATTGTTTTAATATTTTCCATTGCTGTGAAGGCAAACATAGTCATTAATCCAAACTCTTGGCAACAGAAATGTTTTGTTGTGAAAATGTTGTGCACTAAGTCTTATGTTGTACAAAAGTACCTAGGAAATTCTGACATATAGTGTTTGGGGAATGGATAGATAATATTCTTTAAACATATTTGACAGGATGTTTATTCTATAAATCACCATAATCATTTAAAGAAGAATCTTAGAATGATGTTAAAATGTTATTAAATAATCTAAAATATCTTCATGCTTATTTCAAATTCATTTTCCAACAATCGTAAGAATCAAATCATTTCCTCCAGTAAAATGCTATTTTCTCCAGCAAAGAAAATTAAGCAGCATTTTAGAGCCATTTTTTAAGAGGAACATATCTGAGAGTATGCCAAATATCTAAGCCAATCCTTGGTTTTAAAAGCAAAAGGAAGAAGAAAAAGGAAGTTTGGGTGATTTCTTATAAACTTCAGTTTCATAAGTCACGTATAGTACTGTTCTTAATTATCAGTAAGTTTTAGGTGATTTAAATGTTATCTAACCTCTATTCATAATTTAATTATTTGGACTTTTAAGGATTCTTGGGGTTTACAGAAGCAATTACACATATTGGAGAAGAAAAAGTAAGATCTCATGATATATAATGCTATTTATAGAATTTTCTATTATAAATAAAATAGACACATACATGGAAGAACATTATTATTAAGACATCCACAGAATATGAGATTGGGTCATAAAAGATCTGTCATATCTGTAGATCATTTCCTTTTTTGGAAATTTATTCAGGATGACCTTTAAATTCAGGGGCTAATAGTAGTATGATGAACACAGCAAAATATATATAATTTTAAGATAACTATTTAATGTGTCAGGTAGTTTGGATGCATAAAGTAAAGAATGAAAAAGTGTTTCCATCCCCACTTCCAACCTAAATATTTAAAAAATACAGAATTTATCAGATGAAATCTTATATGGCAAATTTCCTTGTGACGAACAAAATCGGCACAGATGTGGCCCAAAAGTCTTCAGTATAAAACAGAAACTTTTCCCAAATCATTTTTCATTCCTTTCTCCATTTTTTCATATCTTGTTAGTAAATGTCAGAGATAGAATAGAAAGCCAATTGTTTAGAAATATGCAGGGGAAATTGTGGCTTCAGCTTTTAAGCCATCTAACTTTCCTGGATTTTTGTTAAAATTTATATTATTTTTCCATTGCTGAATGTGAAAATGACTTCTTCCATGTAAAGGCATAGTGACTTCTTTACTCTGAACTTATCATAGTCTTAATTATAAAATGAGAATTTTGTCTATACAGCTTCTAAGACCCCTTCCAATATAACACTAAATTACCATGGTATATTCTTTTGAATTCTTATCAGAAGAAATGATATTGATTTCAAATGTGTGAAAAATTAACTTAAAAAAGAAGATATTACTCATGGCACAATTTTGTCCAGAATTGAAATATACTAAAAGAAAGAGATGTAAGTAAATAAAAGATAAAGGCAAATAAAGGAAAAGTCAAATGGGAGATGTCTCTCACCAGGAGACCAGAACAAACGGAGTAGAAAGCATAAAAGTAACTGTTTACTTCAATGAAAATCTTGACTTTGTGCATAGAAAGAGTTTATTGCATGTCAAGAAAAATAAAATATGGAACATCTGAGAATGAGACATAAGCTGGTATCGGCATAAAACATAAGAAATACAATGATTCTAGACTACTGCAGCATAACATTAAAGTCCTGAAATCAATGAATCAATACCTAACGTGTTTTGAGTTAGTTAATTTGGATTTCAAATTTGGGTCAGGTTGGAGGTCAGTTATGACACAATGGTAGACCAGGAAAATAATGCATGAAAAAAAGATAGTCTATTACTCTCAGGTCTCTTGGAATGGGAGGAACCATGAGCATTTGAAAAGGAAGTGGGATCCACTGAGGTGGCTCAGCCAGCAGCTGGGGAGCATATAAGCAGAGGGAGAGGCACCTGCTGGCTTGTGCTATTATAGTGGCCCCAGGGTGGGGGTTAGTAGCTTTTTCCATGAGTATTGAGTATTGATTAGCTTAAAGCAAACATACACCAAAAGGGTTAGGGACCAGGAACCTCAGGGTGGTGGGAATGGTTGGCTCACTTTGGAGGCAACTGTGGGTTTTGGGTAAGGCGTATGGGTGGTGTGGGTGTGGCTGCAGATGTGGTGTTGAATTCTGGGGAAATTTATTCCCCAAGGGTGGAAAACTGTTTATTAACTAGGCCAAAGCTCAGTGTTGAGGCTTAGTCAAAGTGAGATGGATGCCAGGGCAGCACACAAAATTTTGATAGTAAGGAAATAAAGACTGTTCCGGAGAAAAGTACTAAAGATAGGTTCTAAACAAGCCAGGCCACATTCACATAAAAAGAACCAAATAATTCTTGAAATACAGAAGACTTAAAAATAAATATAGTAGCTCCTGAAAATTCTACTTGAAGATGCAATTCTGTCAAATAAATAGTGTATCAAAATAAAAAGACAAGTGAATCCAGAAATCAGAGAATGAAAGGATTAAGAGAGAGTTCTGAAAACAGGTAAACTTATCTCTAAAGCCTGAATAATTGTTACAACTGGCAGCAAAATAAAACGTAATTGCTTTAATTTTTGAAATAAAGGCTATTTCTTTGAAAAATAATAAAGATTCAAAAATATCTTGGAATCTGCCAAAAAACTTGGAGATTGGCAGGATGGGAAGTAATATAATACCCCCTACAACTTTCACAGCAGAGAATTAAAGAATATTGTTTAATTTTTGTAGCTGATAATGAAATAAAAATTTAGAAAATGTAATTTAAAGATGTAGAAATCATCAGTCTTAGAGAAGAAAAACCAGTAGATTATATAATCCTTCAAATTGAGCCAAAATTGAGGATAAAAACAGGGAAAACAATTAAAATACAGGATACATATGCTATATAACATGCAAATTTTTAGATTTTTATGGTTGAACCCAAATCAAACTTTTGATAAAACAGTAAGTGGAAATTTCACCTTTTCAAGATAGAGTAGATACTGAAAACCACCAAAAAATAAAAAGTAAGCTATGAAAGAAGAATAATCAGATGAGTTTCATATTTTTTAATCAACAAGATTAAATCCCAATAATTAAAATTCAGAGGCAAATCATTTTTTATTTAAAATTCAATCTTCTTGTGGTGGATTCATTTTTAAAAAATCACTCCCTCCAGTAATAGAATTAGGCATCCTTATAAGTGGACCTGTGCCTTGCCTCTGCATTTGTCACCATGGCATTGACCATGG
>PVKH010047994.1:0-10243 GCA_004027955.1 Chaetophractus vellerosus | reverse complement strand
TTTACGGTAAAAAAAAAAAAAAGGAGTCTTCTGTCTGATTTTAATCTTACATAACTGAACGAATTTCATGGCTCGGTATTTTAAAAAGAACTAGTGGGTTTATACTGTTATCTAATTCAAAATTTTACCAGAAAATTACAGGTCCTCTCCATTTCTTTTCTCACCCCATCCCCCAGCGAAAAGGGCTCAGAAGTTTTCTTTATTTGGGGTCGGATGAATATAAACACGGCAAAGAATAAAGTGTTTATCTCCGGCTTAATGTACTAGAACATTTATCAGTGTTTGAATTATATTTCCGAAATTATCCTCGTAGTGGAACTAGATGTGAGTTAATGCGGACCCTAAGAAAACAAAATCCCCGGGCTACTTGTTCCGGCTGTTGTGTTGGTTTTTATTCTTGTCACTAGGGGAAACACAAACAGTTGAGGTGTGTGCTGGAGGCACTGAGTTTTGTCACTTTTTGGAAGCTCATAATATATACTTAAACACCTGGAACCCAGTCAGTGAGATCAGATCAATTGAGGCTTTTGTTCTTTTTGGAGAAATGTAAAGTAATTGATGAGAAACTAAAACTACTTTAATTCCTTTTATATTGGATTTATATATATATATATAAAATCTGGGGCATAGATATAAATAAATGAGTACTTGAACCTCCTTACTTTTTAGGATGGTAATTTGATTTCCCCCCCAAAAAAAGTTTTTAAAATCATGCAATAAAAATATTTGGTGGTAGTTGTAAGCTGCTATTTGTTTTGAAAATGTTAGGTAGTTGTGGGAAGAAATTTTGCTATCCATTCATCTTTCCTTTTCTCTGATTAACTTTAATCTTTTTTTTTTTTTTAATTTGGTTAATGTTTGTTTTAATTTGGTTTGTGGGGACAGGAGGACTGACTACTATCTGGGATTTGGTATCCTTTAGTTCTAAGATACCTCCCCAATTTTAAGCTTATATAGATATAGATAGATATCATTTTAATAGAAAAGGGGACTTATTTTTTCCTCTGTGACCATTTGTAGTCATAAATAATTTTCACAGGTGGTATCCAGATATATTTTAGTGTAAATGAATTTAGTAAATCGAATAATTAATACTTTCAGGGCTCAGCTGTCATATCTTTTTATGGCCTTTTTTTTTTTTCTTTCTTGGGTTTTGTTTTTTAAGGTTGAGGTAATTGTCTTTATTTATAGCTGGTTAAGAAAGAAAACTGCGAGAAGTTGTTTTTTGTTTGTTTGTTCCTTAAAGCAATTTGATACTCACTAGAGCTTTTGGTTTTTAAACCATCATCCATCATGACCTTTTTTTTTTTGAAATCTTCTTACCACAAGCCAGCATTTTTTAAAGTTTTTATATAATATTTGCTGTGTTCTTATTTTTGTGTCTAGTTTTAATGTAGCAACCATTTAGAAAAGCGCAAAACAGGATTTTCAAATGATGTGTATTGAGGTGTTTAAGTGACTATACTTCAGGCTTCTCTTTGATCACAGTAAATTAGAGAAGACACTGATGGTCAAATGTAAGATCAGAAGCATTTGTGAAGATTGTTATAAATCTAGTTTATGGATTAAATGAATGTTTTCCTTTGTGTAGGAATTTCATTAGTGAAAATTATGTTTCTAATACTTTAAAATGAGATTTCATTTTCTTTATTTACAGAATAAATAGGACACATGTAAATTTGTTTTATATAGAGAGAGAGTTAGAGGGTGTTTTTTTTCTAGAGACTATTGGATGTATTGAAGAAACAGCTAAAACTAATAGTGCCTACTGTTATAGCATTTTAGAATCAAAAAAATCTTTGAAATGTTTTTCTGATTTACTGCTACTGATAATCTTGCAAGGGCTGGAGTATTGTTACCATTTTAGAGTTTAAAAACTGAGGCCTAGAAGACCATGCAGCCAGGAATCTGAGACAAGTCCAGTCTCTACTCCTTACATCCGTACACTATGCTGTATGTATGTTGATTTACTTTTTCAAAGAGTACACTATGTACTTCCGTGTCTCAGAGCCATTAGTGGAGTTTGCTAAAAGCAGTTACTGAAGTTTAATTTTCTATTATAGGTTAATGTTTCTTCCATTTTAAAGAATGAGAGTAAAGGAACTTTAGAAAAGAAAATATAATTCGCTGAATTCTATTATAATTTGCCCTGACCATTAACCAAAATTCTCTTCTGCCTGAGGTGAGGCTCATTGAGCATCTGCTGCTTTTCTGATAAAGTTTAGGTGTTCTTGAGTTTGGAAGAAGGCAGTCTAGTTTGAGATCTGTTCTTTAACATCTCATGTGAGAGAATTAAGATATTCAGACAATGGAGATGAGCAGCTTTGTGAGCTAGGAGAAAGGGTTAAGATTTATCTAGGATGTAAAGATTACGCTGAATTTTAGGATTGGGGAAATGAATATTGTATGGATGCCACAGTGAGGAGTTTGTGCTGAAATATAGATTTGACTAAGTATGCAGTCAGATGATGGAGGGCCTTGAATCCTAGATTTAGGAATTGGGACTTAATCCAGTATGCAGTAAAGGGGCATATATGGATTTTCAATTCTAGGAGGGACATAAATAAAAATAATTTTAGCAAAGATGAGAGAGATGGTACAGAACGAGCAATATAAAGATATAAGGAAGGAAAAATGTTATCAGAAACACCTAAAGTGGAATTGTCTTGGAATTGGGGGTGAAGTTGGCACTTGGGCTGTGGCTTTTCTAGGTCATCTTCATAAAAGTAATGAGTTCACATAGCTTCACCTAAAATTAGGGTTTTGATAGCAAAGGTTTTACTGCCCTTTCTAGATATTAAAGAGGAGGGAAGTTAAGCTTTTCTTAACATTTTGCCTATTTTATTCTCCTTCTACCCCTAAATTTAAACTTAACTAAATGTTATGGCCATTTTTCTCTTTATTATTTAGGGATCCATCTATAATTCCAAAAATATTTATAATATGCTTCTTAGTACATTTGAAGAGGAAAGATACTGCTTATTCTTTCCTCCTGTTAGGGTTGGTTCTAACTTGAGTAGCTGGAATATTTTAAGAGGCTCTTAAAGTATGAGATGATGGTTGATGAAATTTTAAAATAGTAAATGTGAGAATACTAGTGAGGTTTGCTTCTCTTTTCCTTTTTCTTAGGAAGAAAATACAAATAAAATTGAGTCCTCCTTTTACAGAAAAAGAAGAATGTCTTAGCACTTTAGCTTTAAAAAGACTTAATTTAGCTTCTTGAGCAGTTTAATTTCATATATTTCATCAAGTCAATCCATTACAGAATGTTAAAGCTCCTTTTCTCATTAGTAAGGATAGAATTAAACCTGAGAGAGTCTTCTTTGTCTTGGGTATAATTTATTTTCATAAAGTTAAGCGCTATCATTTTCAACTCCAATGCTTTTGGTTTTTTTAATTCTGATTTTCCTCACTCTTCAAGCAAAGAATTTCTAAACTTAAGAAACTTCTTCTGTTCAAATATCTATATTTGAGAGTCTTTCACTGAGGGTTGCCAATTTAATTTGCTTGATGTGAATAGAGGGCAAGATTTTTTTTTTTTTTTTTTTTAAGTTTTGTGACCAATCATACCCATAGTGTATAAGTTATAATTTTACGGATTGTCACAGATGCTACTTATGTTTTGCATCATCCCTACAATGAGAATAAAGAGTCTTGAGATCTGACAGAATATCAAGGGATAAATATTAGGGATGAGAGTCATAAGGAAGGACAAAGGAACTTTGTCTATGGAATTAACGTTTTAATAAGCCAGAATTATTTATGTATGGTATAACGTGTAATATAGCAAGTGTGAAAGGCCGTGAAGATTTAGAATATTTTCCTAGTACTTGCCTGATAGTGTGAAAACCATCTCCTTGATAGTATCAGTGAATACTCAACTTATGAAATAAGTAACCCTGGGACCTTTGTAAAAGGTATCTATTCACATGCTAAGGGAATTAATACTGATTATTTGTTCGTTTATCCTAACAATTTAGCAGGGCAAAAAGGGAGGTGAGAAAATAGTAAAAATCAGATGGGGAAGAGAAATAACAAACACTGTAGAAAAGGTGAAAGAAAGGGGATGTGGTTCCCCCTCCTTGTTTTAAGTTTTTGCCATATATAGTTGTGTATAATTCTTACTGTCTCATGATTTTCACCAAAGATGTGAGTAACTAGGCCTGACTGAGCTGAGGTGAAAGAAAAGTTAACATTTTTCCTTGAAACTAGGGCCCTGTAAATCTGATTTATTCAAGATTCTTAAATAATCTGTGACACCAGAAGATAAGATCGTAAGTGGAGTGTGTTATAACAGGTTCTTAGTAGTTTGGTTGTAATTGCTATTTATTGGCTTTTAATATAGCTAAACCACTTTAGTCTTTATAAACTTGTTTTGTACATATTTTGAAATTGCCACATTTACAGTAGCTTTTTGAACATTAAAATTGATTATCATAGACAAGCTGGCAGGTTTATGAGCCATGTTTAAAATATGTATAAAAATATAAATTTTACAGGTAATTTCAGAATTATGACATCAATTTAAATATTAAACATAGGTATAGGTGCCAATTCCTGAATCATTTCTATATAATAAAAGTTTCCCAAATTATGCAAAATTTGGAGAATGTGCAGGTGTATAGCATTAAAATATCTGTGAACCTTTGCAGGTGCCGCGACCACATTAACCTCATTTAGAATGTATATAAAGTGAAAAATATCTTGGGAAGAGTTTGTTTACAAGCTTATACTATACCAGGGGTTCTTAACCTTTTTTGTTCCGTGGACCCCTTTGCCAGTAAGGTGACAACCCCAGACTCCTTCTCAGAATGTAGCATCAGATAGTTTTATGACACTCAACTAGGGTCGGGTCTAACAACTACCATGATTCGAATTATGGATGAGCATAAGCGATTTTTTTTTGAGATATGCAACAACTAATGTGATATGAAATGAATACTGCTGTAATTTATTGCATACATTCATAAGCGAAGGAAATGCTAGGTTTCAGTTAGAGGTCAGAGAAAAGACAGATAATAAGTTGGTGTTTTTTTGTTTTTGTTTTTGTTTTCAGTTCAAGCTCACGGACCCCCTGAAATCTTTCCACGGACCCCTTGGTCGTGGACCCCTGGTTAAGAACCCTTGTACTGTATGCTCTTATTAGAGATTTGGATTTGTGTACATTTAGCGCTGTTTCATGGCAATGGGTTTGCCTTGCCTTAATATTGGAATGGATTACAGAATAGCATTTATATTGGTTTATGTGTTTATTTTAATGGATATTAAGTACGAATCATATATTGTGTTGGATTTTTTTTTCTTTCCCCTGTAGTAAACTAGAAACTATTAAAAGACATTGCAATTATTACTTGATTTAGGAATGGTTTGTGTTCTGCAGCAATGTGCACATATATGTAGCAACACTTTTCTTGATTAAATAGTAGTAAATGGTGGTTGTGAAAAACTTTTAGCACAGAAAAGAAAGATGACTTTTAAGATTGCTTGTTTTGGATAGACAATTGTACTTTCTTAGTATTCATTGTTAGTTAGCGCTCCACCCTTTTTATTCTTTTTGACTGTTCTTCAGCCACCACCAACGGTAGCTTGATAGTAAAGAATAGTTGAAAAACCAAATAAATTTTTAAAAAGAAAAAAAAAACATTTAGGCAGATTATGCTTTGAGAATTTTCTGCCTGGCTTCTGGTTTATAGTAGGTAAGATATCCTAGAGGCCTATTGAAGATTTCTGCTAAAATCTGTGCCATGATTTGGTTAAGTCATTATCTCCCCATTTCAACTAGGCAGCATGTTTTTAGTGGTTATTTTGGATCCAGGGGCAGGGTTTTGAAAAGTTTGTAGAATTACTTTATTAGACAGTTTTACGAGCAGGTTGATTGAAGTCTAGTGAAATATGACAGCTGTCACTCTTCCCCAGCATTTAATTTCTTTTCTATTTTCAATTTCAATTCAGTTTACAAATCCTGAATCATTTCATAATGAAGACCAAGTACAAGGTAGAAAAGGATTATCTAGTATTTGTCCATAAAAGGCTTATTGTAACCTGGTTTTCTAAAGCACAATTTAGTGAAAATGGTATTTATTTGGTAACATCTTTTGAGAAATAAGTTACTTAAAGATGGTAAATATTAATGTTTTTCTGTGTGAAGACTATTAAACACCAGTTCTTAAATTGAGATGCCATGTTTTTGGTATTAAAGTTTATTTTGTACTTTATAGTTTATTTTTAGGTTAGGTTTACTGGTGGTTCTTGATTTACTTTCTAGATGAGTCAGAATTGTTTTGTAAGTTAAAATGAGAGTAATAACTTCCTAACTAGGAGTTAGAAGAAAGTTAAAAGAATTATACAGATTTAGATTTCCCTTAGATTAAAAAAGAGAAGGTTAGATGATCTTGGTGTGAGGCAACAAAGGTTAGGTATTTGTAGTACCTTGGAAAATAAAAAGCAAAGCTTCTAAATATGCAATTATTAAAGTTATGTTAATGAGAAGAGACTTGAAACTTAAAATGCACATATTTGGTCCATAAAATTTTATCATGTACTAGAGAAAAATGTGTCAAATAAACATCTTAAGAGTAAATTTTGAGATTTAAAGTAAGATTTTGACTTATTTCCTTGTAAAAAAATAATTAAAAGGCTTATAGTGTCTCAAAAAGCAAAGCCTGCTATACATGTTAACAAGGCTGTGGTAGTGTTTATAGATAATATTCCATCTACTGCTATTCAGCAGTAGCTTAAATGAATGTTATGCCAGAGAATCTGTTTTACAGATGCTAAAGTCAAAGAGGAAAATACTCTTTTATCAGTTTAATGAACCAACCGGTGAGGCTTCAATTACAAGAAAATTAGCCATATTTTTTTTTTCTTAAAGTACTGAATATGCCACTTTTATAGTGTTTCAATGAATGAAAAAAGGCTAAATTTTCATCATTCATACTCCAGGAATCTGTCTAGGAACTGAGAATATCTAAGATGTAGTGAAGGAGTTATTGTGTAGGTAGCTATATGGGACAGGTTGGTATTCATCAGGAAGGTAGCTGTTTGTTTGTTTTTCATCTGAGAAAATAGACTAGAGAATAAGTCTTTTGACATTAAACTTGAAGTAGAGGAAAACTTTTAAGAAAGTTGGCAAAAGAAAATGCCTCTTAGTCATATAGCACAATAGAAAAGTTGGTGTGAAATTACTTTTTTGAAATTAAAATTACTTACACCAAAAATCAAGGCTTAAGTGGTCAGGGAAACCAAACTGTCCATACTACTTTGGTCATAAGTGCCTCATATCTGTCAGATCACTAAGAAGCTGAAATGTATGAAAACACGTAGATAATATATACTCTAATACCAATAAATATACTCATTATTCTTTGCCAACTGGTAAACCATGAGTACAGATTTAGTTTTATAGTTAACTACAATTATTTGCAAAATACAAAAGGTGACTTTTTTTCCAATTGTTACAAAATACTTTTTTGATCTTTTCGTTTTTCCCTAGTTACAAAATAATCTTTGATCTTTAATTATTTGCATAGAATTTCTTTTAAAAGCAAGCTTTTAGATTACTTCTAAATTATTTGTTTTGGAAAGTTTTGATTTACATCCAACTTTTTCAGAAACCAGTTTTCTTTCTTATGTAGGATATCAGAAAAAAGGGAGCACGGTATGCATAAGTGCATAAAATATGCAAAAGCTGAGCAAGAGGTGGGATCACAGATAAAGGCTGTCATACTAATTTTGTAACTTTATATTATGACATTTCATGGATAATAAAACATTTTGAAATGGCACCATTATGAAAATTCGTAAATAATATGGGGAAATTTTAACAATTTCATATTTCCTTTTCCCCTTAGTTTTTTCAGTATGCTGGTTTGCCTTCAGAACGTATCTTCCTGGTGAAGTCAGAATGAGCAGAGATAATGTTCAAACAAAATTGGAGGAGGATGTTAAATTAATTTTTAGACTTCTTTGGCCCTTAGCATGTTTCCTGTAATGAATGTGTCAGCTTAGATAGATGTGTACAAATAATTTAGTCTAAGATGCTTTGCTTTAATAACTATATCTTGATTTCTTAACATGGCTTAGTGAAAGTTTATACTTAGATCACTAAGACTCTTCAGGTTATAAAATAGTGAAAACTACTTAGGTGGGGGGGAATGACAGTTCATGCTAGATTTATGTTTGAATTAATTTATATTAAAATTGTTCATTTAGGAATTAGGATGAAACATGAAAGGGGAGGAGGGTGAAGAGTATGGTAAAAAAAAATTAGAGAAATTCAGTAAATTCTCTTTAATTGTTAGAATCTAGACTTTTGAACAATTTTAAAGATTATAAAATTGGGTTTTTTTGTTTTTTTTGTTTTTTTTTTTAATAAACTAGTTATTTGCACTTTACCTGCTGGCTTTTCCATTTGGTAGATAACATTCTGAACTCCAGCAGAGTTTTGTAATCCCCACGTGCTTAAATATACTAAATGTTCTTTTTCCATTAAGGTTAATGTTCGTGAAGAAATTGAAGAGTTTTTTCCAAGAATGTGGAAGATAAATCAAGATAAAAGAAGGCTAATGAAAAGTATTAAAGATCAGAAAATTAAAATTGAATGGGGGAAAAAATTGAACAGAAGATTGGTCAGATAGAAGCACTTGAATATTTTTTTAAGGCTATTTTGAATTGTTTGAATTGGGGAAGAATACACGAAGTATGAAAATGAAAAACTCAATGAAGAATGAAGAGAAGTAGAAAGCAAGAGTGAAGTAGAATTAAAAGAATCTGGAAGAATGAATGGGTCCTAGGTTAAGTAAATGTATGGTTTATGTTCCAGTGTCTGTATGATCAAGTTGTAGATGAATTTGCATGATTACTTAGTTAATAGAGAATTGGTGATCTGGTTCAAGTAGGGAATTATTGAGGACAGTTAGCAGTATTAACAATGGGTTATTAATGAGCTGAAATTTTTCTGGAGGGTGTTGCCTAACCGTTTGTTTTTCAGGAGCAATCAATATAAAATAATTATGGTACTTTAAATGTTAGGTGGTAGGCATCTACGTGACCAGTGCCATTTGTAATACTGTCTTCTTTGTTAGGAGTCTCGCTCTCAGTCAAAATCTCCAACGGGAACTCCTGCTCGTGTAAAATCGGAGAGCAGGTCAGGATCTCGTAGTCCTTCAAGGGTTTCCAAACACTCTGAATCCCATTCTCGATCGAGATCAAAATCAAGGTGAGTCCATTTAAATATTTAAACACTTAAAATGGTTTCTTTGGATTCCTCGGGGCCAAGGGGTTTTTGCCAGGTCGTTCATTTTTGCTGCTTTTTGTGTAGAAATTTCAACCAAAGGCTGAATTAGTAAGTAGCTTTTCCTCAGACTGTGCTGTTTACAAATGAATAATACCTTCTAAAATAAAGACTTAAATAAGCCGGAATCATCTCATGGACCAATTACATTCTATTGGATATTAACTATTAATACAAATTGTATAGACATAGATAATAGATTGACTTCAGCATGCTTGGCATTTGGCATTTAAGAATGTTTGGTTTTATAACAAGATTTGCTCAATAAGAGTAATTTTTTCCACTGGAAACTTGCACGTAATTTACTGGAGAAGGTTGACATATATTTGTTGTACTCTGGGTATCAGTGACTTGGGGTGCTTTTTCAAAATTCACGTTCTAGCCATATTCTTTACCTGAAGATTTTTATTTTCAGTAGACCCAAGGTGGGGCTCTCGTGAGGTATAATTTGAATAAAAACATCTCCAGATGATTGAGAGGTCTCTGCCACCAGCAGCAGCAAAAACTAGTGAGCCACTCATTGCAAGTTTCATTATATGCAATGTCCCAGGTGTACTGGGGTGGGGGAAAAGGGGGTTAAAAAAAACTCTGGACAGACAGTTTGTCATTGTAATTTCTTGAGTGGAGACATTTGTAACTTATAATGAAGTCTACTTGCATGAAAACAGCCCATTAAAAGCCTCTCCTTTTCCTGAGGTCCATAGCAATGTCTTTTTCTCTGTGGCATTCCAAGATCCCACACAGTGCTTGATTTACTAAGCACTCAGTACTGATTTAATTAAATGTCCACATAAGAAGAATAACACAGAATAGAATTAAATGTATAAATAGAAATGAGCATATTTTCACTTTAGGGTCTTTGCACTTGCTGCCATCAGCCTAGAATTCTCTTCCCTCAGATATTCTTTTTAAAGATTTATTTATTTTATTACATATCTCCCTCCCCCCCCC
>PVKH010047993.1:0-10242 GCA_004027955.1 Chaetophractus vellerosus | reverse complement strand
TGGGTGAGTCCATTGAGCTGTAGAGTAGGAGTTGCAGGTCCAAAGAGCCTCTGGACCTAGTTGGCACGTGGATAGCACATAGGCTCTGGTCTCTGGAAGTATACCTAAAACTCTGGCATCAAATATAGGTTTGAATAGAGGAGACTGATGGACTAAGAGCAGTGAAGACATATTTTGGTCAGTCTCTGTCACTGTCAGGAGCAAGGATTCCAAATTAGGGCCCATTGGTAAGTCACCAAACTCTGGGGCTATCTGCCCTGATATAGGACCTGGATATCTCCAAAGCCCTCAGAAGGCCCTCTATTTGGGGTGATATCCATGTTGGAAGCCTAGGAGGTCCTACTGGGGTGTGTATAAGTGTTACCTCTGGGTTGGTCTCTCAACTCTCTTTGAAGTCTCTTAGCCCTATGATCTCATTTGTCTTTAACATTACCCCATTTTATTCAGAATCTTTTTCCAGTCGTTCTGCCCATTGGCATTTGTTAGTAATCCCTTGTTGCCAGGGAGGCTCATCCCCAGGAGTCATGTCCCATGCTGGGAGGAAGGTAATGCATTCATATGCTGAGTTTGGCTTAGAGAGAGGCCACATTTGAGCAACAAGGAAGTTCTCCAGAGGCAACTCTTAGGCACCCCATCACTTTTAAAAGAACATAAAATTAAAACTTAATGTGTAAATATTCTCACTGCCCTGATTTTGTGATAATCAGGGTAGGCTAAACATTTGCTATATTAGAAACCATGCCTGTGTCCCCAGACCTAGTTTTTCTCCCTAGGTCTGGTTTTAAGAATGCTGGTGATAACCTAAGGCTGATTTATTATATGACCATCCTGTATGGGAAAAGACTGTAACTTTGGATATCTTTGGTCAACCTTAAGAGATATAGCAGGGGACTGGATGTGGCTTGGGTGGTTGGACATCTGTCCCCCATATGAAGGGACCTGGGTTCAATCCCCAGGACCTTCTAGTAAAAATTTAAAAAGAGAAAAATATAGAAGGCACATGGGCTACCAGTCCCCATGCATGGGTGCACTGCCAGGCCCCATGAACAGGTGATCCACCAGGCCCCATGTGCCATGCAGCAAGATGATGACATAACAGAGAGTGACACAAGGGAAAGCCAAGATGAGACTCACCAAAAAACCAGGAACTAAGGTGGCACAGGTGGTAGGATGTCTCTCTCCCACGTCAGAGTTTCTGAGGATCGAATCCCAGTGAAGACAGGAGAAGGATGAGAAGAGAGGGCAGGAAATGGACACAGAGAGTTGGCCCAGTGAATTGACACAGAAACAGCAAAAATGGGGGGGGAGTAAAAATGGATAAAAGTAAATAAATAAATAAATAAATCCTTTAAAAAATATATAGGGGAGAAAGATACAGACTATAGTTAGTAGTAATACTTTGATGAAGCTCTTTCATGATTTGTTAACAAATGTTTCACAACAATACAGTGTGTTTGTGTGGGGGAGTGATGTGTGGGAGCCCTGTATGATGTTATGCATGTTTGTTTAAAAAAAAATATATATATATATAGGCACACTTTAGAGATACTGCGGGTTCAGTTCCAGGCTACCGCAACAAAGCAAATATCGCAATAAAGTGAGTCACATGGAAAAAAAAATTTTTTTTATCATTTTGCTTTCTCAAAGTCAAACTAAAAAGAATATCTTTTTGTTTCAAATAATTGCAAAAGATTTGTTCTTTCACCTTGTAAAAAATGAAATGCTAAAATTAGTTAAATTCATTTGATATAAGTTGCATAGAAAATGTTTAAAAAGTGCTGCTAAAATTAAAAAGGGATCTTATAAACTTATGTTAATTAAATTTTTTATGTGGAAAATGTTCATATAAATATTTAAAGTCTGTATAAAATTCCTACAAATTTGACAATGTTTTCTGTATATTAAATATTAATATAATGTTATTAGTCATGGCTTCAATTATTTTAAAGATATGTCATAAAAATAGTCAACTTCCTTATCAGTTACATTGTTTTGTTCTGATGCCTATCTAAAAGTACATACATTTGTTCTAGGGTTTCTTGCCACTCTATTAGTGCTTGTAAGAATGATATAAAGGCAGTGGTCACCAGAGGTTCTAGGGTAGGGAGAGCAAAGAATAGGTATAACATGAGACACTTTCAGAACTTTAGAATTGTTCTGAATGACAGTGCAATGATGCATATAGGCCATTATACATTTTGTCAAAACCTATAAAATTGTGTCATGTAAAGTTTAAACTGTAATGTAAACTATTGACCATGGTTAGTAGCAATGCTTCAATATGTGTTCATCAACTATAATAAAGGAACCACACTAATGAAAAATATATTTTTTAAAGATTTATTTTTTATTTATTATATATCCCCCCTTTCTGCTTGTTCTCACTGTGTTCATCTTCTGCATTCTTCTGTGTCCACTTTTCTCCCCCCACTGCAGTGACCCACTGAGTCAGCTCACCATGTGGCGGCCTGCCTGCTCATGGCAGCTTGCCCTGCCCATGGTGGCTTTGACTTGCCCACAGCAGCTTGCCTTCTCAAGGCAGTCTGCCCACTCGAGGAGGCCCTGGGAACTGAACCTGGGGCCTCCCATGTGGTAAACCAGCACCCTACCAATTGGGCTACAGCTGGCCACCATGAAAAATATTGTTAATGGAGAAAAGCATGGGAGGGGAAGGGAGAGAGTGTGGAGTATATGAAAATGCCCCTAAACTTTTGATATATATTTTATGTAATCTAAAACTTCTTTAAAAATAAAATAAAATAGGGGAGTGGCTGTAGCTCAAGTGGTTGAGTGCCTGCTTACCATGTATGAGGTCCTGGTTTTGATCCCCAGTACTTCCTCAAAATAAATAAATAAATAAATAAAAGTACATACAGTCAGCTACAGATCAAAGTTTGATCTTCCAAAAAAATGGAACTTTAAAAGGAAAGCAAGGCAAGTCTGTAAATTATATTCTACCTGTTAAATAACAACCCTAGAAAAATGTAAAGGAGAAAGAAACAAACAAACTTCTGCTATAGTCTTTGGCTAATAATCTCAATATAAGTTAATTTTCAAATGTTTTTGTTTCTAAAATATCTTAATTTAAAAAATGCTTACAAAGAAATTAGGGCCTAAACTGTAAGCTCTTGACACAGTCACACTTGTTTTTAAACTTTAATTTCAAAGTTTTAAAGTGCTTTACTTTTTTGTATGTATAACCTGGTAATTCCCAAGAACCTTAAATATCTCTGTAAAACCTAAAACTCAGAGTTGAAGTTCTCCAGCTCTGGAAATACTAAAGAAGGTGCATTAATTCTAAAAAGAGAACTCTCACTAGAGAACTCTCATCTCAAGGTCATCCTTAACTTCTCCCAATCCACCACCAAAGCACAGGTAGGAGTGTTTCTTAGGCTCACTGGATATTGCCCTTTGTGGGTCCCTTGCTTCTCTTCCATTGCCTGACCCCTTTAGGATCTCCTCAATTACTCTCAACCTGATCCTTTCTCACTCTCTAACTCCACTCTTTCAGCATTCCAGGTTGTACAGCCAGCACTGTTAAAACCCCCTCCTCTAGGGCTTCCTAATTACTCTCTCCCCTTCCAGCTGTTTGTGAATGGAGGAGGAAATGCATGTGGGGTATTAACCCAAAGACATGCTGATCATTATCACCCCATTGCCTATTACATCCACACTTTGGAAGCAGTAACTCAGTGTCTTCTCTCCTGACTCATGCAGTCATTGCCACTGTGACTTTAGCTCAGGCAGTCTCTTAAGTAACCCTTCACTCAGTTCTCACAATTTTTGTGTCTCATACCATGGAGACTCTGTTAAACAGCTATGAAACCCAGAATTTCTCTGCAAGCTGCCTGGCATACATAGGAACCTCCATGTTATGCAACCCTAACATTTCAATTGAGCACATTAAGACTCAACCCTGCCACTTTCCTCCCCAACTTGCCCGCCAAAGATGACCCTGAGCCCCATAACTGCATCACCCTTCTTGACTCATTTCTCAGTCCCAAACCATGAAACTGAGGGTTGTGAAACTAGAATGATCAATGATTTTACTAACCATCTTGATTTGCTTGAGCTTCCATTTTATCAAGGGAAATATAAAGAAGAAATGGAGGTTAACTGAAGCAGGCTCACATACCAATAATCCTTTGTGGTGCTGATAAAATCCCCTCTCCCAGCTTGAGAGGAAGAACTGTAACAAAAAGTTCAAGCTGACACCAACAAAGTCTGCTGATCTTCACCAAATGACCATGTGGGAGCCTAGGGATCAGGATGCCCCATCCCTTAAATGAAACACAGTTTGAAAGCCACACAGCCTAACCTGGACACTTACTAGTTAAAAAGTAACAGGCCTACTGCAAACTTTAATCCTCTCAAGGCTGCATACTCCTTCCCTGTGATAACATCATCAAACACCCGAGTTTGTGCATCTCATGTAACTTTTGCAGAAACTGTTCTCATACCCTATGGAATGTCTTTGTCCTGAGACTGGTTATAATTCCCCTCCTTTCCTCACTTCTTTGCAGAGAGCTAACTTCATTGATTCTTTGCCCAGCCACTATCAAAGAAGCCTCTCCTGTTCATAAGTCCCAATAAAATTAATATCTAACCATTTGTCTAGTGTGTTCTTATGCTGTCCCAACTTGTGCCCTTCAAAGTTGGATGGAAACAGCCCACAATCTTACATCACCAATTGGCCACAATCTTACATCAGCATCCTGCTTGCTTATTATTGAGCTAGGCCTCAAGAACACCCTGCCCAAAACAACCCTATAGCCCCTGTAGTAACCATAAATCATGTCCCTTTTATCCCTCCCCATTCCCCCCACATATTTCCCTTTGTTTCAAGCAGCCATATAAGCTGCTACCCCAGCTCACCCCTTCCAGTAGAAACCTCTTTTGGTATACCTTCTGCATTATGCAACCTTACACTATAAACTTGCTCTGTACCCTCCTTTTTTTTTTAAAGTCTGATTATTTTATTCTCAGCACAACAGGGTTAAGGTTATTTAAACATTATATAGATACTTTTAAAATTAGCCAAAAATGTTAATATGTGAAATAACTGAAATTGCCTAGGCTGACTTTACTGTTTTAATATGGCCATTTCTGACTAAGAACCTGCCATTGTAATGATTATTCCAGGTGGATCTTACCCTTATATATGGCTGCTTGTACCTGATATTATAATGATTACTCCAGACAGGTCTTACCTTTGTATATTAACTTTTCTATTGAAAGAGTGACCACTCAACTTTCCTCCATTTGATATCTATATGAAAAACCTTATAGCTGATGTTTGTTTTTGGTATCCTCTTCTCCCAGATGCCTTGATCTCTAATAATGGTTGTAACTTTGTGACTCATCCCTGGTCAGTACCTACCTCCAACCTGTTATAACCCCTTAATGTTTATTAATGAAAGAAACTGTGCAAACATCACCCCAGTTACTCATTAGCATCCTGATGTTATAAAATACTAGAATTTCTGCAGATCCAGGAGGAAGTTTTGGGCTAGAAGGCCACTGTGCTCCATTGCTTGTACAACCAATTAAACTCTTTCTCTCATTGAAACCCTGTTGTCTTAGGAATTGACTTTAAAGATGCATCAGGAGAAAAGAACCTGCTTTTGCTTGGTATCAATTTGGCAACTCTGGCAGGACTAAGGACAAAAGGGTCCCCAAACAAGTCAAACTGCCTGAAGTTCTGGGGCCTCAATGAAAGAGGTAAGCACAGTAATCCAGCTTTCTGCAGCTGCTAGCCCCTTTGAGGGTTTCTCTTACCTCACTGGCACTCCAGGCCCTAAAGGTGCTTTAAAGCTTCAAAGAGAGAAACAGTTCCTGCCCTGAGACCAGATATCTGTCTGGGTGAGTGGGCCACCAAGGTAAAAGTGAATCTGGAAGTTAGTTTGGTGGTTCCAGTCCCATTAAACTCCTTTCATAATGACTCCTCTTGCTCTGACCTCTCCACCTTATTCTGTTTTATGGGGGGTATCATTATGTCTGGGTTTTAAGTCCTCACTTTAAGTCTGTCACTTAAGTATACTCCTGAACCTTGAGTCTATCTGTTGATATACTCCTGGAACTTAAGTCTATCTGTTGTATATACCCCTGAACCTTGATTTTGGCTGTAAAGTATAATCCTGAAGAGTACTCCAGAATATAGGAAATGTTAAGTGTTCATTAAATAGTAAATGTCTAATGTCTGTTTAAACTTCTAAATTAGTGTTTAATTGCATTTATACTGCTAAAGTATTCTTAACTGGCTACTGGTTATGGAAATTCTTTAAAATGGAAATTTCTAATTTTACTAGCATACTTAAATGTAGCCCTTTAGGCTGTGTTTTAAAAGATAGAAAAATCTTATCCACAAGCCTATGAAAAAGCAGGAAATAGTTTTTGACCTCAATATAACTTAGAAATCAGAAAGAAAATGGCTGGAGTATGGTTCTCTAGGGAAAGACTCTGAATCACCATTCAGTCAGGATGTCTTTCTAAGATCAACAGCTGAGCCAGAAAAATTTCTACTCCTCCAGAAAATGTCTCTAGGAACAGATGAATAATTTGTGTATGTGCTTACCCAATTCCCTCTGTCAGATTTACATAGGTGGGAATATGGTAGCCTACTCTATAAAAATGACCCAGAGAAAATTAAAAGCTTAATTATTCCAACCTATAATTGGTCTGGTATTGAGGCCTTGTGGATAAGAGGAGATGAAGGGAAAATAGTAAATGAAGCAGAGCAGGAAACAGATAAGACATTTTTAAAAATCCTAACATCCCAGGGTATGCTAGAGAGAAATCAGCATCACCAGTAAAGAATTTTAAATGGAATGCCAATGGTGCTGAGGATGGGGCTAATTTAGAATCAGAAGAAAGGCCCTCTATGGCCCTAGAAAGAATTTATACTGCCTATCAACAATACACTAAAATAGATCCAGAAAGCCCAGAAAATACCAGACTTTTAAGTATAACCATTATTACCCAAAGTTCTCCAGTTATAGGAAGGAAGCTACAGAAAATTGATGGGGGACTAGAAGGACCTATCTCTAGTTTAGTTAGCATTGCCTATGAAGTTTATCATAGTAGGGACTGAGTTAAAGAAAACCTGCACTTAGGAAGGCAATGACCCTACTCAAAGCCCTAATGAACCAAAAACAATCAAAACAAGACTTCCTCAAAAAGGTGAGTCCCCAGGGCCTAACCTCCACCCCTCCAAGTGTAGCAGAAAATTGACCTCAGAAAACTCAAACAACACTCAGAGGAAGTGGAGAGATACGATTTTATTATGCACGGGCCCGGAAACAGAAAACAGTCTCTAGATTCTGGGCACCCCCCAACACTTATTGTGGGATTATATATGTTTCTATTCATTGGCTAGTGGGTTGCTAAGTGAAAGAGATAAAATTCCTAGAACTAGCAGGCAGGCAATTAAAGTATTTGCTGGCTTAGCTTAGGGTCCTAAGAAAGGGAGCTATCCTTGGTTTTGAGTTGTAAATTTTTAGTTCAAAGAGGCAAGCTGCTACACTTATCTTGCTAATGATGGCCTGGGGAAGAAGACAAAGGACGGGAAAGGGAGAGTGAGATCATTTGTTTTTCTAAGGCTCCAAATTCCTGTAAGGGGGGACTGGGGTCCCAAACTTCCCCTATCACAAGGATGGAAGAAATTTATAAAATAAGAACCAATCAATGTGCATATTTCAAAGATGAGAGACAGTGGAAAATGTATTGTTCTAAATGCCCCCAGAATAAAACCCAAGAATATCTAGGTGGGAATCAAGAGAAAGAGCCCAGGGAAAGGGAAGCCTTACTACTGAATTCAAACCAAATATTTAAAGCATAGCTTCCTAAATATCCCTTCCTTGCTTAAATACCTGTTAACCAAATAATATCCAGATAATTTTTTATTCAATTTTATATATACAAAAATGTTTCCAAGAAAAAACTTTCATATTACAGGCAACACTGATCCCAGGGGAGATCTAAAAGCTGTAAACAAACAAACAAACAAACAAAGTAAATGATGGAAAACCAAAAGACAACCATACGAAAGGAGTGAGATTTATAAGGCAGATTAGTAAATTATATTTCTGTCTGTGTGCCTATTTGTGTCTGTTTGTTCAATGTATATTTTCATATCTCTGGGTGATAATATCAACTTAACAAATGAAAATTCTTAAATAAACTCTATTGAAATCATTAAAAAATTAAATAAGCAGTTATATATTTATATATATAAATGAATACTCCTGGAGCCCAAATTAGAAAAGCCCAACAGGATGTTAAAAAATGTGACTAAAGAAATTATTTAAAGGCATCTGTTGGTTGCAGCATCTGCTGGTTGTGGCATTTGCTCATCTTCTTTAGGAGACATTGGGAACCAAAACTGGTACCTCCCATGTGGGAGGCAGGTGTGCAACTGCTTGAGCCACATCTGCTCCTATGTTTAACATTTTGAGAAACCTCCAAACTGTTTTTCCGCAGTAGTTGCATCATTTTATCCTCCCACCAACAATGAACAAGGGTTTGTAATTCTCTGCATCTTTGCCAGTATTCATTTTGTTTTTATTTTTAAATGATAGCCATTCTCATGAGTAAGGTGTTATATCATTGGTTTTTTTTTTAATTTGTGCTTATGGTACCATATATACTACTCAAAATTTCCCATCTAACCACTTTCAAGTCAATATTTCAGTTGGATTAATTACATTCATGATATTGGGCTACCATCACCAATATCTGTTACCTCCAATTTCTTCATCACCTCAAACAGAAACTCTATACCCACTAAACAATAAATCCTTCCTCTCTTCTCCTCTAGTGTTTGATGACATATAATTCACTATCTGCCTCTATGAAATTTCCTTCTTCTATGTATTTTATATAAGCAAGTTCATACAATATTTGTCATTTTGTGTCTGACTTATTTTACACAACATGATAGCTTCAAGTTTCATCCATGTTGTAGTGTGTATCAGAATTTCATTCGTTCATTCATTTCATTCATTCTGCAGCTGAATAATATTCCATTGGGTGTATACCACTTTTTGTTTATTTATTCATCTGTTAACAGACACTAGGCTTGCTTCCACCTTTTATCTACTTTGAATAATGTTGCTGTAAACATTGGTGTACCAATATCTATCTGAGTCCTGCCTTCAGTTCTTTTGAGTATATACTAAGAAATGGGATTGTTGGGTCCTATGGTAATTCTATTTTAAACTTCCTGTGAAACTTCCATACTGGTTTCCAGAGTGTCTGCACCATTTTACAATGACACTAGCAATATTTTAGGATTCCTATTTCTCTCTATCTTCACCAACATTTACTATTTTTTGTTTTGCTAGTAATAGCCATCTAGTGGAGGTTAAGTGGTAATACACAGTGGTTTTAGCTTGCATTTCTCTGATAACTAATGATGTTGAGCAAATTTTCATGTGCTGTTGGCTATTTGTATATATATTTTTGGAGAAATTCTACTTAAATCACTAGTGTAGCCATATTGTCCTAAACTTTACTGCATTGGGAGGCTTTAGAAAACTGATATAATACCTATTCTTGGTCTTTTGAGATTGTCTATTTCTTTATGAGTCAGTTCAGTCAATTTGCCTGTTCCTGGGAATTGATCCATTTTATCTAAGTTATCTAATTTGTTAGCACACAGTGGCTCTTTATTTATTTAATTACTTTTGAAAGAAAATTAGATTACATAAATGTTAATAAAAAATATAGGGGATTCCCACATACCCCATTCTGCACATCTCCCACTTTTTCTCACATTAACAACATCCCTCATTAGTGTGGTATATTCATTTCAATTGATGAACACATTTTGGAGCATTGCCATTAAGCATGGATTACACATTACATTGTGGTTCACACTCTCTCCCACACAATTTTATAAGTTATGACAAGATATATAATGACCTATATCTGTCATTGCAATATCATTCAGGACAATTCCCAAGTCCTAAAAATGTCCTTGTATTACACATGTTTTTCCCTCTCCCTGCCCCCAGAATCTCCAGTGGCCACTGCCTCCACATCAATGATATAGTTTTTCCCATTGCTAGAATTACAATGAGTCCATAGCAAAGTACCAGTAAGTCTACTTTAGTCCATAGCTTGTTCCCCAATCCTGAGGATTCTGGGATGGCAATGTCCACCCCACCTCTAATTGAGAGGGCCTTTGATCCCATGCAGCTGATAGATGAGACACTCATGCTTGCAGTTGTAGACTCTCTCTCT